>JACXSJ010000729.1:0-70596 GCA_014851325.1 Pentalonia nigronervosa
ACAAAAGCGACAGAGGTGTTAAAGACATTGCAAGAAAAGGATTTCCAACACTGTTTCAACCAATGGAAAATTAGAATGGAGCGATGTGTCAAACATGGAGGGGAGTATATAGAAGGGGAAAAATGTTAAACCATTAAAAAATATAAATAAAAAGTTTTTACAGAGAAAATCTCGTTATTTATTAGCCACACCTCGTATACATATTATTATATTATTTTTAACGATTAATGAGTTTAAACGACATAGGTATTCAATTTGTTCTTATTTTTATTTACAAACCGTATTATTCGACAATCATTGTAAGCTCAAACAAGTACACGATTATAATACACATTTATTGAATTAGAATTTTAATTATTGTACGAGAGTGTATATATTAATGTTTTGACATCAGACGCCTCAGTTTGGTAAAAATAATTTAGAAACATAGAAGTTTCTTAATTATATTGCACTATATTTCATAAAACACTATGTGCCTTATAAAATTAATTAATGGAACTTTCTTCGAAATATATTCGCTATCGTTTGTATTCATTATTTTTAATTAAAATTGAATGTTTTGTGGTAGCTTACATTTTAATTCTTAAATTGTTGTAATGACATATTCATTACAACAGAACAAGTAATGAATCTCTGAAGTGTTAAATTGCTTAAAAAACTAAATTAGTGTACCCATTATTTATACAAAATCCACGGTAATTAGTGCATATTAAATAAAACTTTGTTGAAAAAAAAGTATATCTATACATATAAAGTTTTTTTTTTAATTATTGATTTTTAAATATTTAATTGTCTATGTATTTGATTAAAAAAAATGATAATAATCCTGAAAATGTGATACGCTATTTCTAATTGGAAATAATCGAAATACAAAAAGTACTAATAAATAATTTATTAGTTTTAGTTACTAAACAAATATTTATGAAATTGTGATCACAGCTGATATTATACAGGTATAATTATACGTCATAATTATTAATTTATGTATATTATTAAATACCAAAATTTATTTTTACTGTTGACAAGCATAATACAAATATTTTAAACTTTAATAAAAATTACTAACAAATCAATGTACGATTTGGTTAAGAATTGCATAAAATTGTTTTGAAATAAATACCTAGTACCTAGTATACTGGTGCACTCTACGGAGTATAATATATTTTAGGATGAAATAGTTTGTTAAACATTAATAATCCAATTCTGTATTAAAAGTATTATGAAACTTTATTTCACTGACTAAAAACAGGCGATTGAATTTTGTTTCAGCGTATAAATTTAATTATACTATAACACACGCATTGTACATTAGTTCACAGGACAGGCACATCAAGATTAAAGTAATCATTAGTGCACATGAATGAACTGAAACGATTATGGAAAAATAATCGTTATTTGATTTTCTATTTTTTTTTTTTTGAATATTTTCCATTATAAAACCCTAATAGTAGAATATATTTTAATATAGGTATAATTATTACATTTTATTTGGAAATATTGAAATAGTTATTAGATTAGAAAAATGTGATTTAACGCATATTGTACCTTAAAATCGGAAATTGTGAAGTACGTATAACTTATTACCGATTATCGGCCTAAACACATGAAAAATACGTATGCTGAGACGATCCCCTTAAATAATTATTATAAATTCCAAATAATATATAATAAGTACAAACTATAGTTTAAACAAATTTTTACCTAATTGATTTAACTATTTTCATAAATATAATAATAAATAATGATCGTGTACGACAAATAACTTTAAAGTAATTAACAAACGTGCAGGACAACGATTTATGTTATAAACTATATATATGTGCGGATGTCACCGTGTTCGGTGTGCTCGGATGTGCGAGTGTGCTATACAGTGATGGCGGTGACAAGCGATACAGCGATAGCGATGACGAGCGATACGGTGCTACGAAGGAATCGTTGGCGATTGGTGGAGGTGAGAGAACGCCGGATTAAGGGTAGGTAATACCTACTAGGTATGTTAAAACCGGATACAGCTACGTCGTGTGTCCTGTCGATCATTACGCGTTCTGATTGGACGTTACTTTTTTGGTAATTTGTAATAATCAAATAACCTAACCGAATATATTGCCGAGAATTGACTACGGCTGGACTTTAGAACTAATAGGTTACCAGTTATAACCGTAGTTACCACGCCCACGCACGACACGACCTGTGAAACCGCCTTAAAAGAGTAAGCAACACACGTCTTGATGCAGTCATTTTTGTCGATCAGTTTCGTGCTTGTTTCATTTTTTTGTACCTACCCTGCTTAAATGTCAACCATTTTCCCTTCATCGGGATACAATGGCAGTGATTGTAGTTTTTCAGTTTGGGTGTAATAACTCCATGAACAAATCGTTTTAAGGAAACCTCTGCCCGTGATAATGAACGACAAAAATGAAAATTTTAGAAATTTTATTCTCCCAAGATGTGACATTTACTTCAACGCAAGTGTACTTTTTTATATTTTTAATCAGAAAATCTATTTTGTATTTTAATTAGATTTGTTTTACACAAAGCACATAATGTAGTGTTCTTAATATGATAAAAAAAAATCTTTTGTACAAAAACTTCATCTTAGGTAACTTAATATAGGGTTGTGATACTGAAATTCTCAACGTTTTATTGTGTTTTGTTTTAGCTGTTATCTGTCACATTATTTATAAAATGGAATGAAAATAGTTGCACTTTGTAGAATGATAAAGAATGATATTTATAGCTCAAAAATGTATAACGATGTTTTGTAATACATTTTATAAATTTGAAATTATAATTTAGTTTCAACAACACAAATAATAACTTTTTCTTTTTTTTTTCATCAGAATGATGTGAAAATGTATATTAAACGATTGTTAAACTTTCTAAATTATTCCTTAAACAAAAAGTAGTTTTGAATATAATGTATAGGTATTACATAACAAACATTGTATAGCTCCTACCCATTTATATTTTATTGTGATAATCTAATCATAATTTTAATAAGTGTACTATTTAAAATAATGTTAATAACATCATATTATATAGTGTCATTCGTTTTACTACAGACTGAGCAATATAAATATTCTAAACTTGATAGTTATAATCGGTATTTATCTATTAGTTTTTCATTTAAATGAAATATTTCATTTTCTGTAAAAGTAGATTAGTTTAGATTTAATATTGTCAGCTTAGGATAACTTTTGACAAAGAGTTCATTAATTATAATAATTTATAGTACATATCTTGGCGTACCATGGTGGGGGATTTGAGTGTCCCCCTTGGTAGTTTTTTCAATATACGTAAAAATATATAAAAGTTAATGCAATTTAAAAATAGTTAATTATTTTTTTTTCATAATATATTTACAAAAATAGCAAAAAAAAAAAACGAAGATATAATTGAATATCAAATATTCAAAAATAATATTCCATGACATAAATAATGCATTTTATTGTAGAGATTACTGATTACAATTTAGTGAAATTAATTGGAAATTAGTTCAAACAAAAATATGATGGTTAACATTTGACGAATATTTATAGATATGTATTATATTACCATATCGGTACCTATATTTTCAAATTTAAAAAGAGTAAAAACATATTTAAGAAATACTATGAAAGAGGAAAACAGATTTTGTCATATATATTTTTAATCTGTATTTATGTGCCTATTACATTTTTATGCCGACAAACAATTATTTACAAAGAACACAGTAAATGGATTGACCAACTGCTGTCTTGTTATTATGCCTTTAACTACTGAAAAGGTCATTGACAAGTTGGGATAAAAACCCAGGAAATCAGATATTTTTATATGATCATACAATAATTACATATTATTATACCTAATGAATTTGTTTTTGTTTTTAATTATAAAACGCTACACAACCACGCCGTACAAAATAAAACAAATATATCTAATATATACAATGTAATTTTTTAAGGATGCTTACTCTAATTTTATGCTTAAGTTATGCACATATTCAAATTCTGGTTTTTGAAATTTTTAAATATACTCAAAGATTATATTTTTGAATTATTGATAATTTTGTACCACTTAAAGGTGATCCTGTGACAATATAGACAAAATAAAAAAAAATAAAAAAATAGAAACCGCCCATTTTTACTTAAAATTATTCAGCAGATATTGTTTTTGGGAATTTTGATGTATTTAAATAAAAACTTGAATACGTAGTTTTTGAAATATAGAATTGTGTGTATTAAAGACAATATGTCTACGGTAATGGCCAATAGGTAAAAAAGATATTGGGGTTTAGATGATTTGAAAATTTTAGTCATTACTATTGATTTATCAATATAAATAATTTGTAAAATGGTTCAAGTATAAAAAATATTACATCTAATATTACTTATAATTTATATTTTTGTAAAACCATTTTTAAAAAATATTATCCTTAGTTAGCTTTATTAAACTTTAGGCATAACCTGTTAAAATTATTAGGCGCATAATATTAAATAATATATATATATATATCTAATAAACTGTATACACAGGTAAATTTTTGTGAAAAATAATAGTAAGTATCAAAAATTAGAAATCTGTAGTGAAATCAATACCGCACGTCACACGGTTTATTTTTCATCATATACTTTCAACTGTATCGGAATTGTTAGAATAACATTAGGCACGTTTTAGCACACAGGTCGTAATGTATAAAAGGAAAATAATATACTCTTGACAGTCGATGTCCATATTATATAACTTATTAGCCGCTTTATTGATAACCGTTTTACTACTGTTGAAATTTACAATAGGTAGGTAATTCGACAGTTTTCCGATATATATATATATATATATATAGAATGATTTAAAATATTTTGTTACAGCCATTTCATCACATAAATATTCAAAATACTGAAAAATGTATGATATGAAAGTTTTTTTTTTCATTTAGAAATATCTACTACGATTTGTACATTTTATAATTTTTTACAATATTTTAGGGGGTTTAAGGGGTTCAACTTTAAAAATTCAAATAGGAAACTATAATTGTTTGCAATCATAGTATGAAAACATTTTTTTAATACATATTAGTGCTTGAACAACATTAATTAATGAAAAACTCTAGGCTTGAAAAATATTTTGAAACATTTTTCTTTATTTTTCAATTAAGTTTTCGTAACATAAATTTTAAATCACCCATTACTATTTACAACAAATATTTTAAACGGACAAGGGCGCACACGATTTTTTGTTTTATAAAAAAAAAAAAAAAAAATTGTTACAATTTTGATAGATATTTGAAACGTCTGATAAATTGTAAACAAGACAACAATATATGAAATGACAGCAGAGAGATTGAGAAAAAAAAGAGAGAGCTGAACCTAACCTACAACTTAATACAAAGTAGGATATAACACACAACGCATCCAGCGAATTACTAAAATCCATTACAGGTCGACTTAATTGTACATGCAATATGCATATACCTTCCCTAATTGTATAGTATAATGCACGAGGAAGTAATTACAGCAACATGAATATTGAACACGGTCAATTGTGTTGTCTTTGTGTTGTTTTTTTCACATAGGTATGTTGCACTTTTAGCAATTAAAAAATATCAAAAATATATAAGCATAATTTTTTTTATAAACGTTTATCAAAATTATGAAAACATGCAAACTACTTTATAGTTCAATTGTATATTATCAGCATATTGTGGGGAGTCAAAAATATTATTGAAATAGTGTTCGTATTTATTATACGTGTCTATAATAGACGATTTATCTTTAAATCAGATATTATAATGCTTAACAAAAAAAAAAAAAAATAAAAATAATCTAAAAAACAAATAATGTCATTGTAGCAACAACATAACAAACAATAATATTATTAGTATATTATCTATAGAGAATACTTACATTTAGTGATCCTATTAGTGAATTTATGTCAGTTTTAGTTGTCTGAATATTTATTAGCGTATACTTTGAGCCTAATATTAAATAAATTGAAATATATACTTAACCGTTCTTAATTCTAAAGATTATGTTCTCCAATAGAAATAAATTAAAATAATATATATTTAAGTAGGTAGTTTAAATAAAAAATAAAATTTCCTAAGAGGATAACATTATTTCAACGTTTTATTTGCATTAAACAACACATACATAATTATAAACATCAAATAATAATATACATATTTATAATAAAAGTTTTGAATCACTACAGTTTATTGGTGTTATCTTATAATACTCATAAAATGTCATACAATTTTATAGTACATAAATGTATAATATAATAATATTAGTAATTGTTTTAAGTTCAAAATAAAATAAATAATTAGTAATAGTACGTATAATTATTTTTGTTCCCATATTTTTACCCAATTATTAAATATGTACGTTATTCAATATACATTATATGTCCACACATTTTTTTTATTTTTATCCATTCAAAATCAAAATTTTTATGAAACTGTGAAACTATTCACAATACAAACATTTTAATTTTAAATAGATTTTAGACATTCCTACTTGTAATATTATTTTAATATACAGAATTGAGTAGGTTTACTCTGTAAAAATATTGTTCTGTTGGAAATATAAATAATTATGTTTTTTACTCATTTTTCAATAAATTATTAATTTCACTTATAATAAGTACAAATAAATTTGAAACTAACAAACCTTCAGAAGATAAATGATAACAAATAATAACGATAATGAGTAATGACTTAAATAATATTATATAAAAAATCTATTGGTTTTTATTATCATTACATAAATAAATTAAAATTTTTTTTGTTCAGTAGGTAAATGTATTATAAATATTAAAGAATTAAGTTGTATGTAATCGTATGACCTTAAAATCAAACTAGACATATAATTGTCTTAATATATTAACTATCTTTTATTTAATGAATGAGTAAATAATAGGTAAACTACCTATATCAAAATATTACTATAGTTCTTTAAAATATAATGTCACATTGCCGTACCGATGTGGTACGTACAAGCATTGAAAAAAATTACACCATCTAACAATGTTAAAAACATAAATCATAATAAAACATCATCAGTGGAAAACATCGCGATTTTCTTTACAAACCTCACGTAATGAAACATGACGGGCAATAATGTTATTATGACATCCAACCGAGAAGAAAATCGTTTAAGACCACATTTGCTGCTCACGTATACAATTTTCCAGTACAAGTCTTTAGTGCACTTAAAAGAAAGACAAGTTTGAAGGAACATTTTTGCCTTAGTACAATATGTAGTTGTGTATTAAATATAACATCCGTATGATGGATGAAATGAGATTTTCAAAAAAATAAAAATGTTTTGTTAGTAAACTCAATTTTAAATAATTATTAATTACATTTAAATATGTATACATACGACATACACCTATAAAAATCTTGCAGGTGTCTAAAGGTGTGCCTCTATTTTTAAGGATATTTTATAATTTATTTATGTAACTAATATATTATTCATTTAATTTTCTTTTAGTGTTATAATAGGTTAAACTAATTTTTGCTAAAAACAACGCCAATATTATGTTAATAATTACTATAATATTATATTAAATAACATTGTTATTAGCTTACACGTAAGTCAATAGTCAATATCGATATACCAAATAGAAGAATCTGACTGGGTTTGAGGTACACATAGCTTAAAATTACTATAAATATTTTTTTTAATTTCATTGTATAAGTTTTATAATAAAATAATAATTTATGCAAGAGTGAAACGTTTAAAGGTCCCATCTGAATTATATTGTTTTAATAACAAAATAACTAAAATTGTTGTTTTTTGTTTAATTATCTAATTTTGAGAAATTATAACTTCAAATATCTATAAAAGAAAATTTTCATATATAATTTAGATATTTTAAGAATTCTGAAAAATCAACTTATAAAAAATCTTATATTATATTTTTAAATCTTATTAGTAACTAACATTTAAAATGTTATGAATTTTAAACTATAAAACAATATGAAAATGTTCATGAATTTAACGAATTTTGTCCAAATTTAAACTTCAAACGTTTCTAAAAAATTAATATGACTAACGCTAAATTTGTTTTTTAGTTAAGGAAACTTATGTTAAGTTGTTTATTAAATTATTATGACCTAATAATTATTAAAATAATTATTTTATTTATACTTGTTGTACAACGCATATATCTGTTTAAATTTGTATAAGAAAACAAAACAATTTGATATCGGTATATAGTGAAATTTATGTATATTTCAGAATTTATTTTTTATCATTCATAAACATAAATTAAGTATGAGGATATAATTTGTTTACATAATATTTTGTCTAAAGGTACCTACTTGTTGCACAACATTTATTTCTATTTATATTTATATAGGAAAATAAAACAATTTAATATCGGTAGTGAAATATTGATCAATATTTTTTATCACTTATTGGCATGAATTAAAAATGAGGATATTAAAATTGTTTACATACTATTTACCTTATAGAATATTACAATGCATTTTGACATAAAACATTAAATAATTTAAATTTATATCAAATATGTCAACAAGAATGGAGACTAGTAGACAAAAATAAACACAGAGAAATAAAATCAATCATCCTTCCTTGGGGACACGATATTTCACTTCCTCGCAGATCTCAAATAGTAATTAACAGATTAAGAATTAAACACACATCACATACACACATACGCATACATGAACACCTAATGAACAACAAAGAACAATGGAAATGGTCCACATGTAACATAAACATTTTGGTTAAATACATACTGACAGAATGCCTCCAGACGAAGAACTCCAGAGACAAACTTTTACTCCCTTACAATCTATGCGAAGCACTATCATCCAACCCAAAGATGAGGTTAATTCTTCTTCAATTCCTCAAAAAGAACTTGTTCTAGAAAATATAATGTCAACACTTAGTTATATCTTTTCTTTTTTTTCTTCTACTCTATTTTGTATTACATGTAAAAAAAAAATTGTATCAGCATGCAAAATAATATCCATGTATTACAATACTACCTATTATTTCATTTAAAATATTCAATCTATCTTATGAATTAAGAAAATATTTAATTTAAAATAATTGTTTAAAACATTATGTTTGTCACTACATAAAATAAACACCAACATTTATTTTATTAACAGTATAACGCAGTACATTGTTCTTATTAACCGCATATTTTGAATTTAGATTATAAAAATATATTGTAAAACGGTGCCATATTGTTAGTAATATCTATGATATAATATTATGTTTAATAAGCTTTTATAAAATATATAAATGTCTGATAGTTTAATATAACATTGAGTCGTTGAGTAATATTAATATTATATTATTATCCTACAGTTTAAAAAAAAAAACTTTGGGCTTCGAAAATCGAATACACCATTACCATCTTGCCATCTCGAGATAATGTCTTGAAAAGAATTTCAGTTATTCACTACCTGTAGTGTCAAACGAATAATTTGATAGAATATTCTGACAACTGACAACGTCATATGTTATAATGGGACAGTCGACAGATTCAAAGAGACGAGACATTTAGGTAGTTTGAGTATATTCTCGAATTGTTTAAAACACATTACCCATATTATTCTGTTATGTGCGAGTTACAGGAATTAAGCACGTACGCAGAGGGATGTTTTGGATGTTTAAACAATCTCCGAAATTGTTGTAGTTATTTTTAATGATTTTTATTATCACAAAACATACTAGGTATCGTCGGTTTATTGATTTAATTCTGTGATTTTTATTTTTTGTTATAACTATTACCCATTCCTATATTATAAGGAAACAAGTAATGTAAGTAATTTTAATTGTTTTTTATAACACGTTGTATATATAAGAAAATAATATTATTATTTTCAACATATTCTGGTTTTTAAAAAGTAAAAACAACCCACGAAACTCTTTCCTGGAGGGGCGGGAATCCTGTATGTATACGCAACAAATTACTTATATATTAATCTCATGGAACTATTAGAAAACATCGAATTCTCAGTCCATAACAAGAGAACTGAAGAGTCGTTGAGTGATATTAATATTATATTATTATCCTACAGTTTTTAAAAATAACTATGGACTTAAAAAACCGAATACATTATCTCGTTATCTCGAGAATGACTTTAAAAGTAATTCAGTTATTCACTAGGTACTACCTATGGCGTTAAACAAAAAAATTGTTGGGAGATTCCGACGACTGACAACGTTATAATGGGATAGTGAGCAGATTCAAAGAGACAAAACATTTTGAAACTTTGGGTATGTGGCCCATGTCAAACGCATTATTCATATTATTATTATTATTATTATGTTATGTGCGAGAAGTTACTAGAATCATGTAGGTATATGCAACAAAATGACTGATACATTAATCTCACAAAGCTACTAAAAAAACATCAAATTCTCAGTCCACACAACAAAGACGAGCTAAATATTTCCGAGTGGATATTGTTATTACATAATTTGAGTGCAACAGAATGTCAACTGTCAATTCGTATTATTATTATTATTATTATATTACGTCGTTGCACCAAATTATTTCTTCGAGACGTAAACACCAGAGTCCTGAGATATCATGCAGTAAATCCTAACACAACAAAATGCTTTGTTACCTTGCCATTAAAGTCAATAATATTATATATTGTGTAAGTATTAATACTATTGAGTTGAGTACTATTGTTTTCTCGATGAAAATAATTTTTAGGATTTCATAATATGTTTATATAGAAATAAAAAAAAGCATCAGCAAAAGTTAAATGGACTGCAAATAATGCATAATATAATGATAATTTTATCGTGAGAAAAGCAATGACTAATACCTATACCGAATATTATTATAACTTATAAAATATGAACAATATAATATAGTATTAATTATGTTTGCTAAATTATCATTATAAAATTGATGTTTTTAGTAAACTCTCGTTATTTATATTATTATGTCTTTATTTTAAGTTACCTGTGAGTGCTTTAAGATTTTCTAGTTTAGTATACAATACTTAAATATTTAAGTCTTAGGCTTTTAAATAGTTAGTAAGTATATTGTGTGTTTTTAAAAGTTCAATTTCATCAAGTTCATAGGTGTAAGATATATTATTTAATTTAGTATTATACGTATATAATATTATAATATTTGTACAACAAAGCCTAAGACATAAAAAAGGTTTTGTTAAATATTCGGTCAAAAAAAAAAAAAAAATGTGAATGTACAACACGCCCCAAACACGTTGTAAGTCCATTTCTGTATACCTGTGAACTGATATGCCTATATTTATTTAAGAGGTGATAAACAGTAAGATTCGTACTTTTTACTTTTTTTTAGTGGACTCACCACTTTTGTTCTTTATTGGTGGGATAAGTACAACTCTCGAGTTATATACCGACAGTCGATTGTCTCATCGATGGATTTTAAAATGATAACATATTTAAACTTATTCCAGTAATTTGTCATAATATAGCGTTGATATTTTTTTCTCTGAAATAGTTTGAAAATTAAACGTTAATATTTATTTAAAAATAAATAGGCGTTTGTTATTATCTACCTACTTGCTAACCTCCAGAAAAACTTATCCCAATGGTACTAAATGTTGCACACATATGACATACTAGCTGTCTCACCCAGCGTTGCCTGAGCCAAATATTAAGTTGACATAAACTTCAAGTGATTTACATGCATCTAGACTAACCTAACCTACCTAGGTAGGCAATCCACTGCATTGGATCGTGGACAATATGAGAGCAGTGGATTGTGGAGCCCATGAGGTGCGCAAGCGAGTTAAATTAGAATTAAATAAATACATGAAAAACATTGCGATGGTTGTCTGTGTCAAAGATTTTTTTTTTTTAATTTATTTGTGAAAAAAATGTTTATTAATATGCCATATTTTTACAAATTTATAATATTAATAAGATATGTAATTAATAGTAACTCTATCAATAAACAGAAATTATACATAAATCTCATGGAATAATTCACTTTTAGTTTTTTGAAATTTTTAAATTTTCAATTAACTTATAGAATTGAAATTAAACCTAAAACTTGCCTCGGAATATACTCTCTCATTATAAAAATATCATGATAATCAGTTGAGTAGTTTCAGATAACTTGCATGAAAAATATTTTCATTTTCACATTTATAAATATAGTAGAACCTCATTAATTTGGACTAATAGTGTCACTAGGTTGTCCGATTTAATGAAAGTCCGAATTAAACACAATGATCAAAAAATATGTCCATATTATAGATTTAAGAATATTATATTATACTAATTACTATATATGATATATTGCAACATAATATTAGGTCCAGCAAAAACATTACATATTAAAAAAATTATAAATCAACATAATGCATATATGTATAATTATTATACATATACATATATTAAGGCACACTTTCATTAATTGGTTTGAAAAAACTGCTTATCTTTTGTTGTCTTTCTTTAGCATTTATTTCTCGTATTAATAATTCGCGTAGATACCTCAAATGTTCGTATATGCAGATATGTTTTCATCGTCGTTATCTTTAACATGTTTAAGGACAATATTTAGATGGTCTTTAATTTCACCAAGTTTTGGCTTAGACTTGATACTATCGTTTACTTCATCTTGTTCGTATTCATCCGTTTCAGAGTTTTCTGCAGCTTTCAACAATCTCTTCTTCTGTTAAAATGTGATAGCCTAGATCATCTTCATAAACTTTTAGCCACAACTCAATGTCTTCTAGTGCTGTCAAATGTTCACCTCCTTGGTGGAATGTTTTGTGAAAATCCTCTGTTTCCAATCCAGCCGTATTTGGTTCAATCTCTTCATTTGTTAAAAGTTTCTTCCATGAGTGAATTAAAGTTGATGGTTTTATATCTTTGACAGCAGACGCGAAATTAAAAATTATAGATCTTATATTGTATATGATAACTTTAATGACGGTAGATAAAAATATATGTACTTATGGGAAATTCGAGGAACTCGCTTTTATGTTTATTTTAGTCTACGGTATAAACTGCGTATTTTTTGTAATATTAGACAGCTGTTCGGATTAAGCGAAATCCAGATTAATGGGGTCCAGATTAATGAGGTTCTACTATATATGAATTCCTCAAGATTCTATTTATAGCTTGGTTTTTCAACCTATAAAAATTCTGTAAGATGTAGCCGTATAGGTAAAGTGGCTAACACGGAAAATTTACTTTAGATCACGAAAATCAAATATTTTTTTTTGTTTAAAATTTAATATTATAGTGATACCGCCATTGGTTCCAGAAGTAAAAAGCACTTTTAAATCTATTTATAAAATTTCTATATATACAGTAGAAGCCGCTTATTAGGAACACGGACAATTGAAACAAAATGTAGAGAGACGGACCTGTCGTATATTAAAACATTGAAAATCAATCGTATTGTTGAAACAACACGTCAGTTATTTGAAGCAATAAGGGCAAAGGTCGAAGATGAAATCCAAAAAATCAGTCGAACTCTCAGAAGCAATGTTTGAAGATTGGATTGATGTAGACACACCTCAATGTTGGAAATGTACCAACTGAAAAAGATATATGTAATGCGGTTATGAATTCTCAAACAATTGAACAGGCTAACACTGATAATGAAGAAGAAAACAGAGAGACACCTCCGTCAAGCAAAGTAATTGTGGAAACTCTTAGTATCCTCAGGAGAGTAGTCCAGCACCGTGCAGATGAACAAGACTTTTAGCAATATTTTTCTTACGAAGCCATAAAAACAGACGTATTTCTTAAAAAACAAAAGTCTATAAATACATATTTTACATAATATTCGTATGAAATATTTTTTTTTCATAGTAGATACTTTTTTTAATTATATTTTTTTTCATAATTAATAAAACTAATCGATTATTAAAAACAATTGGTTAATTGAGACATTTCAGTTTAGTCCAAAAGTGTTTCTAATAAGCAGTTTTACTATATATGTATATATATATATATATATATTAGTGTACTGGCAGGTATATTTGTAAGGTATATACTCAAAAACTACACGACCGATTTTGACGAAAATTTTAAAGATTGTATTTAAAGATATCAGAAAAGTTTAGAGTAGAGTTTAAACCACGTTTAATAATATATCAATTGATGTATGCAATCCGCCATAGACAGCTATCCAACTCAGTCGAATTAGTACATAAAGCGAGGTATACCGACGCTGCCGCCGATTTGCCATCTGTATACTAAAATTCACTAAAACCAATAATATACTGTGCTGCGTTTTATATTTGTTCATTTTTATCAGAGTTGAAGTCAGGTAATACAGGTAGTAGTGCTCTGCATGGTCCGATCATAACATATAAAAATTGTCGGCTTGTCAGTGTAATCCGGTTCAATACTATTTGGAAATAATTCGGAATAGTTCCGGTTCAAATATATTATAATTGGTATGGTTTGGTCCGGTTTAAGCCAAAAAATATTATCATTTCAGTTTGGTCTGAACCGATCAGATAAAGGTAACAGTTCTTATAATCTATTAAAGTTATTTTTATTTTTTTGCAATATGCATAAAATTAAACGAAAAACACCAACTACAGGGATTGTGTTATATTTATATAATTTTATTATGGTGAATGATCATAATTACGGTCCTGACTATTACAAACAGAGCCATACAGTCTGGTCCAATTTTTTTCAGATCAGATCGTCAGTCCGGTCTTGGTCTAATTTATCAAATTTAATTAAATTACCAGTTTGGTCCAGTCTAAAATAAATTTAGCCGTCAGTTCGGTCTAAGTTCGGTTCTTTGTTAAAATTTTAAGTCCGGTCCGATCCCTAAAATAACGGAACATGCAGAGCACTAACAGGTAGTTTACATACAAGATATTATATAGTTTACATAGCATTTAATATAAAATTCATACTCATTATTTCGTAAAGTTTAAAGTTCTTTGAAAATATTTTTCTTATATAATATGATGCCATTTCAAAACAATATTTCTAAAAAAAATTGTATTTAAGTTTTTTACTTTTTTTCTAAAAAAAATTGTATTTAAGTTTTTTACTTTTTAAACGACACTATATATTTTTAATTTCATATTCCGAAGCAGAATATTGTTTGGTATATTTAAATTAATAAAGATCAAATTTTGGACAAGTAGTTCATTAGTATATAACTTCATTAATATATTAATGCATATAGCATTTAAAGTAAAGATGAGCAGAGTAGAAAAGTATAGGTGTGCCCAGCAAAATTTTATCTACTACTCCGCTAGTCTATACTTAAAATTCTTATACTAATTAACTATTTATCCGAAATTTGATTTTTATGAATTGAAATATTTTGAATAATATTCTGCTACGGGATATGAAACAATAAATTCATAGTGTCATTGAAAAAAGTAAAAAACTTAAAAAATTATAACGATAAAATAAAGTAAAAAATATATTTTATTTTCAGAAATGTTGTTTTAAAAATTACAATCATACTACACAAAAATAATATTTTCAAAATAAGTGAGAACTTTTTGAAATAATAAGTCTAGACACTTAAATTAATTATTTGATATGTATATATAAATATAATGTATATATTTTTATCAAAGTATTATAATAGATTTTTCACGATGGTATAACGAAAAAATAAAACTATTCACTGATCATAGATAATGCTTAGTCAAATATTCACCCACAAACTTATAATAATGTAAATTTACATAGTCACGTGAACGAAAGTTATAGATAAAGACAAACCAAATATATCTGGTACCCGATACTTTAATTTTTATTACATAAATTACATATATTATTATTATTATTTTTAATATTTTAGATTCTTAACGCAGCGATGAAGGCATTGATTTTACAATGATGTGTGTTTTTTTTTGTGTCTGTCATCATGTTATAGAATATTAAATGTGCTCTAATTTTCTTCATTGACATCTTTTCCGGTAGGAAAGTGAATCTAGTTGGTACTTTGGGGGGGTCAAAAGTAAAAAATCTCATATAGTTATTAAACGCGTCGGGAAAAACAACAAAACAATTAAGGGGAAAACGGAAATTTTTATGCAAAGCAAATTTTTGACAAAATCGATTTTGTTTATTAATGTAACACCAAAAGTAATCACAGTAAATATATGAAATTTTCACAAAATATTTATATGATCAATTTTTATATAACACAATAAAATGTTCAATATATGTTTTTTTGAGCTATTTAAAGGCACAATAAATTTTTGTTTTTTTTTTTTTTATTATTATTATTATTATTGTTGCCGATAAAAAAATTTTCAATCCGTCAAAAAACATTTAAATGTAATAAAATGATCTTCATAACATTCTGTAAGTGAAAATTAAAAAAAAAATATTAAAAAAATATTTTTTATAGACATTTTAAGTTCAAATTTAGATAAAATTAGATATTTAAATAAAGAATACCTATGTTATTTATTTCATTATAATTTAAAAATATTTTTCGTAGGTGTTTAAAACATTTTATATACTTAATTAAATATTCAAATGCTATGTTTTCTGCAAAAATTAATTCAATCTACTGTATTATTAATAGTAAAAATAATTATTTTAATATCATTATCATAAAATACACTTAGTTATGTAGACTGACAGACCTTTTTCGCTCAAAATCCATTTTTGTATACAATGATTTTATAATATTGAATTGAAATTTAACAAATTCATATTAACCCCACTCGACATCTATTGTACAGAAGTATCCACTTGCCGACCTTTTTTTATTTGAACTTTCAAACAATACTTTAAATAGTATAAATAAATTAACAAATTATAAAGACTGAAAATATTTTAATATTTAATCACGAAAATATTCAATAGCTATATACATATATGATTCAACTGTAATACTTTAGAATTATATTTTTGTTTTATTTACGGGGATTCGTCTAGCTTGTTTTGTAATTTTTTTCAAAGACAGAAATTAGTACTCTAATAATTACTTACAAACATCAACTCGGCAATAATGGAAAATAACCATATTTAGAAAGTGCTATATTTTATTTTATAATTTTCTTAATTAATTAGTCTACCGTGTTGCAGAAAATTGTGATTTTTTAATCTAATATATATATAGCACGTAAATTGGCTATAATCAAATAAGCTCGCGTAATATACAAATCGTGTTCGATATTACTTTTATTGCAAATAAATATGTCTTCAATAATCTAATTTGATCTATTCAATAAAATCAAATTAAAAATATATTACGTACATTTAATTATCATTTGTATATGCTTTGGAACACGTATAGCGAGGGGGGAGGTTTACAACTATGAATATAATATTCATAACTAAGCTGATTTTCAGACTTAAGGATCTTAATTTTTTATGTTTTTTTTAATTCAAACAATTATAACGCGCCTTTCAACATTATAATATTTTTATCTTCAACAATAATCAAAACTGCATACATAAATTTAATTAAATGTTCGTTTCATGTTTTCCATGTATTGATAAATATTTCTCGACGAATAAAAATTATCGTACACCAGCAACTTTTTTAGATGTTTATGATTTAAAATGAAATTCAGTAATTTAATTGAAAAAAAAAATTGTCGTATCTATCTACATGAACCACTGAACCATGATGGTATACAATATGGAGTATTATAACACAAACGAACACGACAAATAGACCTTGATAAAATCTCTGACTTACGGATGAACATAATATCAGCTCATTGCACTTGAACAATACACATTGCCATTTTATTTTTGGACTTATCTGATTGCGACCGAAATTATCTCGACAAATTGTCACACACTCAATTTACTGCGTTCGAGTAAATGCATTTTACGTCATGTGCCTATCTTTTACACGTAATTTATTTCCACACGAAAATATAAATCATTGATGTTTCTTTATTTCAATTAATATATGTTTCTGTACAGGTATTTTGATTTCCCGATCAACATCACCAAACAATTAAGTAAAAATCAACCATAAATCATTAAACGTTCAACAAATAATATTATGCTAGGTACGTAAAAACAAATTATTATGTCATGAAATATATTTTTGTCATAATAAAGATTAATAAGTTATCGGAAAATATAATAAATGCACTGAAAAACAATAGTTAAAAAAAAATTAAAACCGTAACTTGATATTTTTTCCTCTGCGCAAGGAAAATCTATGAACTGAACATAAATATATTTTTGAGAAATAACAAGGAACTAGAAATCATTTTTCTTGTAGAGGAAAAATATCGAGTATCGCGCTACGTTATTTTGTTAGGTATAAAATTAGATAATAGGTTAATTAAATATTAACTGTATCTATATTTATTTTATTAGAAATTTAATAGTACAAAAAAGTAGCCAAAATATTATGTGATTAATGGCAACCATAATCCAACCAATAAACCAAGCGTTACTACCCGAAATCGGTTATGGTTAGAAAAAAAAGTTGTATCCAGACCAATAATATATTTATGTTAATATTTAATTATTTTTTCGTCAATAAAACTAACCTATATTTGAGTTTTATGTAAAAAACAGGAAACCACGGTGGCTTAGTTTGTCGTACACGGAGACGGTAAAAGTACAGTTGGCCAAAAAAACTATTAAATAATTACCTATCTATTTATTAAATACAATTATCGACATAAGTAAAGTAACCATGAGTCATGACAATGTCTACACGTTAATACGTTTTGTGGCAGATGGTCCGATAGTAAAGACATATTTAAGGAGAGGTCTCCTGGGCAAGGGACCCATAATGAAATTTCAAGTTAAATTAAAGCACTGCATGCATATTTTTGTATGTATAACATACTATATCACGTAGATATTTATTAGATAAAATTGTGTGATCTCTGTTTGTATTGTCTGTGTCATAATTATAACCACCCGGCTCTCTAAAAAAAAATTATAGTTATGGTTATGTTAATGCTATTACTAATGGTAAATAATTGGTCCATAATAAAAAAAAAATCTTATATGCTTCACTGTCGGACAGTCAAAACGGATTTTAATTATCATGTGAGGAACACAGATAGTGGATTTATTCAAATATCTAAATAGATACGCGTTCAATGACAACTAAAAATAATATCATAAAAACAGAGATATTATCGATGAGATTACGTTCAGGAAATAAATGTTTTTATGATCTGGGAAAAATCCTTATATCAGGAACCATTTTTAAAAACTTAAAAATCGTAATCTATTTAACCTTAATACGGCAAATTTTGTCCAAAATTATTTTTTGTAGAGCTGAAACGGTCCTTAAGTAGAAAAACTGTCAGTGTTTGAAATTAAAGTTATCGGAAAAATATTTGGAGCATACTTTGATGATCACACACAAGTGAATGGAGAAAACTTTGCATAACGACGAAATTTAAGTCCTCTCTTTCAAAGGCCAGATATAGTTAACAAAATTTAAAAAAAAGATCTGTTTGGGGGACAAGACATTCTAGAAAGAAATATGATTCGCTGATCAGAAAAGTGATCCAAGAAAATCCTGTTGGGGATAGGCTTCTAGGAAAGCCACGGCTAAGATGAGATGAGGATGTGTAAAAATAAATGCAAAACTATTGGAATCAATGGAGGTAAATATAATAGAGGACAGAGATAGATCATTTTACATATCCACGTCCATACAGTGCCTAACTCAATTACTTGGTAACATAAAATATTAGTATTTTCTTAATACAATAATATATTTAAAAAGTCGTGATCAATATAAATTATATTTATTTACATATTAAACAAAATAAATAACAGACTACTGTTAAATTACTAAAATCGTATTAAAAATAAGAAAACGATCCCATGATCAGAATATTACAAGACTGCATACACTAGATTTTGTACAAGTAAAAATTAACAATAAATCGTACAAAAACTGAAGGCCTACCAAACTTTGAACTACATTATGCATTCACTTTATTGTATAGGTACACCCTTATAAGCTATAAAGTCGCCATTCACCTATATAAATATTTTAAATTATATGCATAATTATTCGCATAAGCTTAACTAACTTTATTTACTATGGGATGTATATATATTTTATAGTATTATGGACATATTAAATGTAATAGTAAATAAATAACAGTTTATAGTTTCTAATAAACGATAAGAGTTTTTTTTTTTGTTTAGGTTTTTTTTTACTTTGAATAAATTTAATTACCTAGTAATATTATTGACTGTCATATACTATGATATTACATTTTAATATATTACAAATAACTGATATACGCAATGCAGATAATTTAGTGTAAAAACAAAAATTAATTGATAAATAATATTTTGTATGTTATTTATTTTTTAATAAACAATTAAAACATTCTTATAACAAAAATTGTGTAGTCAACCGAAATGCATATAAATATGGATATTTTCAAATGATAGAGTTTTTATTTATTTCACAAATGTGAAAAGAATAAAAGAAAATAAATTAACATAATTTCTATATAGGTAGTATAAAGCAGTAGTAAATTCCATTTCAGATCGTTTCTAGGATATAACGAATAATGATTAATAGTTATCTAATACTGAACCACAAGATACTTTAAATATAATATACATCTAAGTATAATATACTGGAAATTCGATTTATATGTAATTAAATTCCGCCCAGAATTGAATTGAATAAATGTCTTACACAATATTGTGATCAATACTTCGATTACATTGTTTATTTATTTATTTACCTAATTACAATAGTAATAATAAAGTATTATAAAGCAAGAAATTACAATTAATAAGTTTAAGAAAAATAAATAAAAACTGTTACATTTTACAAATTATAGATTAATTCGGTGAAAACAGAAAAGGAGATATGTAATAAACCAATAATTGTATACGCCCATATAGTAAATACATCTGTGTTGGCTTCGAAAAAATCATTAAAAATACAAATCAGTAAGAGAAAAATAAAATATAAAAATATTCTTTTGATTTTTTACAAAATAATATGTCCATTACTGAAAGTTATATTATAGTTAATTTAAGCATTTGATATGACTTATTAAAATAATGTTTGCGAAATTTTATTAATTATTGAAATTTATATAATATTTTATATTATGCAGTAGTAATTAAAACACACTATACGTGTGGAATAACAACTACTACACTTATCTCAAGTATTTGTGAAACTTTATAAACAATGTTAAGTATTGTTTGAATATTTTTCCTCTTGAATTATAAAACTTTTATACGACATGGAAAAATATATTTTAAACTCTTATTGAAAATATTTAAGAATTTTTTCGATTATCTATAAATAGGTACCTCGATCACCCTTTCAAAATTGTATGTTTCGATTGATTAAATTATTCCAGACTACAATCGTCAAATTATTACTACCTAGCAATTTTAGATATCAAATAATTTATAGTAAATAGGTTTGTTTACTTAAATATAGTACTACTTGATACAAAAATAAGTTTTCCAATAATCGGTAGCATGAAATACGCACCGTGTCACTGTTAATATTTACCTAATTCTTTTATATTATATATAATATTATAACATTTCGGTTTTGGTTCAATAAGTCGTTGCGTAGTTGTACGCATAATATTAGAATGTACAGATTTGGTAGTTATTTTATTAATTTAGGCTGAAACTCAAACCGTTACGTTTTACACGAGTCGCGATGTGTAATGCACGCGTAGAAGTGAGACAATAATTGGAGCTTAATTATGTTTCACTGACTCAAAAAGTATAATAATAATCAGGCACCTATCAGGAGTTGGAATAAAGCACGACGGATGAGATTATTGAGATGGAGTTTTTATGAAAAGAACTTCCCTCACGACGAAGCCCATACGGGTTAATATTTATAGAATACAAAGGGTGAAAGAGGAGACCTACACCGGATGAATTGATTTTGACAGGTTGCAGGATTGTTTTCGGAATTTTCGTTTTAAACTTTGTCTCCGTCACCGGAACAAGTGTAACGAAAATACTTTCGATCACTGCAGCGGATCTATCTCTATGGTATAGCTGACAAGACGAGTCTCACGACTATCGGAATAGCTTTCACTCGACTTGGAGAAACGATCGAAAGCCGAGCTTGTAAATGTTATAATAAAGTTAATAACGTTATAACGAAAAATGATTGAAATTAAATTTGTAAACTTAATTAAAACGAAAAACGATAAAAAAAAAATAATTGAAGAAAATAAAAAAATATATAATTTATAAATATATATCATTGAACAAAATATAATACACAGCGAAATATATTTATTTATTAAAATTATAAATGGACCTTAATTCTGTTACATATAGACATCGTGCACAACAAAATAAAGATATACATATAATTATTTAAGAAACAAAAGTACAAGTTACATTATCATATATTAAAAAACAGATAAAGATATGTATAAATGTATGATAAAAAGTTTTTCCGAGAATAACTAAACAAAATCAAAAATAATGAAATTACCTGCAATTGTAAAGAGATTAGTGAGACTGATAGACATATAGTTTGTATTTGAGGGCAGAGTATAAAATATATTATTATTTTTTGTATTGAGATAATTTATTTTAAAGTTGATAAGAGAAAGGAACTATGAACAGTCAATGTCACACAAAAGTAAATTACGTAATAACTTTGATAGTAATAGCTAGTGGCTTCTTTCAAGTGGAGAAATATTTCCCAATTTTAAAATTGGTTCATAGGCACTATGTAGAGGTCTATTGAATTTAAAAGAAATTAAGCGAAGGAAATCATTTTAGACTAACTCAATCATATAATTTTGTTTCGATGTATTTTTAAATTCATAACAAAGGACAATATCCCAAGTTAGATCGAACAAGTGAGCAGTAAAGTTATTAAAGGCAAAAGACCATTGATATAGAATATAATTAAACGAAAAATAACATAAAACAAAATAATTTAAAATCAATTATTTAAAATTTATAATATTTGGTACGTAGAAATATTTAATTCACACAATGTATTTTTATCTTAATCAATCCAAGAATTCATTATATTCTGTATTCGGACCATTCCCTGCCTTAGATATTATTTTTAACAATAAACACAAAATTTGTATAACGTTTTTTTTTTCAAAATATTGATAAACGTAAAAATTGTATAGCGTTTAAATTTTAAATAACATAAAATGAATTTTTTTTCTTCAAATGCAATCCTTAATCCAAAGCCACGTTTCACACATATGTGACAGAAGCGATTTCGATACGTTTTACACTGCTTAGCGAGAATCAAATACAAAATATATGTTTAACTATGTCGTCGATAATAAATAATGAAAATAGTCAATATACATTATTCTTAAATATTGGTAAATACCACAATTTTTGATGTTATAGCCGTGAATTATGTATCATCATTTAGAATGATTTATATTTATTTATAACATTTATTATATATTATACCAGGCACACTCCTAATGCAAAATAATACGCACATTTCAACCATAAAGAAAAAATGAACAAAATTTAGTCACGCATAGAGACGTCATTGGCGGGCGAAGAGAGAAAATATCTCATAAATTCGACATAGAGGCACAGTTTAAGCCATATATATTTTATAGGATGAGAAATTAATTTTTTTTTACTTTTGAAAATGAGCCTTTTTACAATTATCACTAGGTAACAGTGTTTTAGTTAAAAAATGTATTTACGATAAGTACACCAATTTGAATGCGTTAGATGGAAAATTAATTGTCTATTAAATTCTGGACGGTGCACTGAACTAACATAACCTACCCAAAAAATAATTGTTAAATATAAGCATATATAATTATACATAGAATTAAAAGTTGTTTTTGTTTTTAAGTTTCAAAAAAATTTATTTGTTTTTATTACGTTACAAAATTAAAATTATTACTTTAATAAATAATGGTATGTACAAAGACCTACTCAATATTTAAAAAATACATAGATTTTTTAAACCACCAACTGTACTAAAATTTTAATTAGACATATCATTAAGAATATAAAGTACTTTATTTATTAATGCATATTTTTGGTCTTAAATTATGGCATTCAAAGCAATTAAAAATATCATTTTGAAGACTAATTGCAGTTATAATTAAAAATTTAAGTTCGATAGTTAAAAAAAGTTATTTTACTTTTTGTTGTCCAGCTTGTGATAAAATACGGTCATTTATAAAAGACTTCAACTCCATTATAATAACGATCAAGTATTAATAACTCTTTATAATTCTTGCGTTGCATAATTATTATAATATAGAATATTATCATATTAAAACGATTTTTTTTACCAAAAATAACTTAAGTAATAATAATGTATATATAATTGTATTTTTCGAATAATTAAGGAATAGATAAATATAAGTTATAATAAGCTAAAATATTTTGATGATCGGTCAAACTATTAAACTATCTTTGAACAAATATATCAAGTAAATAGGTACACATCACAAAGAATATAACATATTATGTTTCCATTGTCTTCAATATATCAAGTTCTAAAGTCAAAAATTAAATTAAGTATATAAAATGATTCCCTCTCAGACATTTCTTACCATTTGATAACGGCAATAGGTCATTTTTCCCTATGGTTGTTAAACATTTTATTTTTATTTCGAATTTTGTTCCCTTAAAAAAAATGTGTTATAATTTGACATATGATTCAACCCTAGTTTTATTAAGAAAATAAAGAAAAAAATTTAAATATAAAGTAATATATCTTTAGGAATACCTTTTATTAATATTGGTATTACACTATAATATTGTTTCTATGTAAATGAAATATATTATTATATTTTTGTAGTACATACTGTTATAGGAACTTAAATAATTGTTTTAAGTTAGAACCATATAAGATTTTTACATAACCTTTGAATATTTTCTAAATGGATATAAGATCCAAAGTGTATTACTGATTGATACTACATATAGTTTAGCTCGGGATTAGTAAATTAGGTCCCAAATGATTTTTTTCTCGCTTAATTGGGTCCTCTTCTTTAAAAAAAGGGTAGCAAGTTGAATCCTGGAAAAAAAGATAGTAAGTAAATATATTCCCAGCAAAAAACAAATTATATCTATATTTATGTTTTTGTTTTTAATATCTATACAGATTTTTAAAATAAGTTAAATTTTATAATTATGGTATAAATTATATAGTTGAAAAACCTCATGGTATAAATTATATAGATTATAAAATTAATTTCATGTTCATTATTACAATTAAGTTAAAAAATATGTATTTTTTATAATATTATGTAAATACTTAATTGGTAACGTTAAATAACGATAAACATTTTAATATTTTGAGAAAAATGGACGTAATTTTAATCCAAAAAAATTTTTTTTTTTAGAAAACTGTATTTTATTTTTGAAGAAAAGTGGCTACAGCCAGGTAGCTAGTGGGCTTGTTAGTCGGGACTTCGGGACTCGACTTATCTATCACCTTTTTTTTTCTCAGAATTTAATTTACCGCTTTCAAAATATACACAAATTATTGTGGACCCAATTTACTTAGCCCTTTTCCATAGAATTTCTTATTAGTGAGACACGTAGATGTGGTACACAGGTGTTGTATACACTCGTATAATATAAAAAAATCTACATACTAAATACTTATTACAGTTTATTTATATAGTTAATGTTATAGAAAATGTACTTATTATCAAATTTTTAAGGAAGAATATAAGCTATTATTGAGCTAAGAGTTTTCATATTTTTGTTTAGAAATTAATTATATAAAAAAATTAAATAATTTATTTAATTTGTTTTAAAATAAATAAATGAAAAAAAACTCTCCATTCGAGCACAGTTTATAGTTTCCTCTACGAATTATATAAAAATTAAATTTGATCTAATATTAACTATAATAAAAATTCATATGTAAATTTTCTATGTGACACGTGTGTAAAACAGACCCAAAATACATCATACTGGTAAAACGTCCCCTTAAAAAGAAAACTACTTAAAATCAAATATGTGTTAAAAGTATCAGGAACTCAAGTGTATCCAGTTTATGATAAAATCATAACATTTTGGGGGCTCATTTCAGTTTGCACTACACGTTAGACACTAAGCTATTGTTTTAAACAACTTAATAAAAAACCTAATCCATAAAATAGAGTTGAAAATACTTCATTGGCGATTCAACAGATACCTAATTAAATACAACTAGTAAGGCTATAATAATATAAATATCACGAAAAAAGATATTTATTTAAGCCTTTTCCATGAATTACGTAACTCATTCTCGGATTACGAACATGCAAACCTAAATATACGATGCATCAAAAATCGAACAAAAGTTAGGACTATAATCATAATAATATTAAACGATAGGAATATTAAATCGTCGAACAAATTGTATCTGTGGTATTTTCAAAGTAGAAGCCTTAGTAATACTCAAAGGCATCCAATGTATTCAGCTTAACGACGATAAAAACGATTTAATAATGTCCGATTCTCTATAAGCTCTATAATCAGCATACACAGTTTAGAAATATTGTAATCAACTATCATTTAAATAAACAATGAACTAAACCATCACAAAAAAAAAAAAATATTTCTTGCACAGATTTCTGGACATATCGGCATAATAGGAAATAAAGAAGATGACTAAAATCCAAAGAACCTATGCGGTTGACCTTGATTTAGAATTATACCACTGAAGTATATGTGGCCAATTTAAAAAACTACAATAAATTTAATCGTATATTATATTGATATTGTATTGATATTGAATAACAAATCCCGCAATGGATTAATTTACAAAATAATAAACTTAGAGAGATCAAGAAGTCCGTCATACGCCGTGGCCCAAGCTAGCCATAGTATCCATAAGTATTTTTTTGGGGTTTTAATTAACCGCCTTTGAATGAGACCACACTAGTATCAATCACGGACATGTCAAGGAGAAAGTTTCACTTTTTTTCCCAGCTCGTAGTAAACACATCATCACATACTGGCATATTATACTTCAGTTGTGGCACACAGTGGAGTAATTAGGAATTGATCCTGTGGAGGGTGCGATAGATATTTTTTTATACACAACATTTTAAATTTTCACTTTATTTTCAGATAAAATGGAAGCTGGAAATTTTATTTCATAAAATATCAAAGGCTCTGGGAAAGATCTACCCCCCCCCCCATTACCTCTCAATTACGCCATTGATGGTACATACTTTTGAATGCCAACAACAAACCAAATTAAGACAAAACAACGCATTTTCAGGGACCCATAACACTCACATCACACACAGACACGTCACGGTCAAGGAGGAAGTTCCACACATCTATGTCCAGTTCACGGCAAGCTCGTCATCACATACAGACAAATACAGTGACGCGGTAAATACATACTTTTTCGAATGCCGACAAACAAACCAAATTAAGACACGAACACGCTTTTTCAGAAAATCAACAAGAGATCTTCGCTGTTTCTAGAAAACGTGTGTATCCAATGGCAAATATTGGTATATCGATAATGAATAATAATATATGCTTTGACATCAAAATTAACTATACATTTAAGAACCATTTTAAAACTAACATATTGTTTTAAAATAGTGCTCAAATGTATAGTTAATTTTGCTGTCAAAGCATATATTATTATTCACTGCATTTGTAAAATTGTAAAACGTTCAAACGTTCGAATACTTTCAAATGTAAAATACTAAATACTCGTGCTCTTTGAAAAAAAGTCATCCTGCATTTGACGACCTTTACTTTAGTCGACTATCCGAAAAATTCATCAAAACTATTATCAATTTTTACAGTATGTATTGACTTTTTGATCAATTTAACGTTAAAATGTTTCAAATTTATTAGATTTATTAATAATGCGGGCATGATAAATCATAGATTTAAATAAAATATTTTTACACACTATAATACTCGACTAAGTATTTTACTAGTATGAATTGTGAATTAACTTTATAAAAGTTCTAATGCTCCTAGGTGTTGTTTTTATCTTCATATAGTTTAATCTGTACAAAAATATCCAACATTAATAGAACAGCGTTTATTGTCGGAATTCGAAGTTCGAATAAAATAACATTTAAAATCATCTTTTATTGAAATAATATTGTTCGACTATTTTTAAACCAATATACTCTTAATTAATATTGTGTAAGCATAGTAATTTTTGTTTTTCCAAAATAAACATTTGGCCGTTGAATACCACGTTAATTAGTAAACAATAATAACCACTATTATAGTCGTAGAGTTGTGTTAGTATTGTTTTACAAAAACTATAATATTCGTGTTTAATAGTTAAAATTCATTCCTTTTTTTTTTAAATTTTCAGTATTTTATCAAACAAATCTCTGATGAAAAAAAAAGAAAAAAAATATTTAAAACCATAAAATGTTCGAATAAAACATAATGTTTAAATATATATATATTATTTATTTAATAAACGCCATATAGCCATTTGAGCAGAATATATATAGTAATACTTTAAATTATATAATATTTATATTGATATAATAAGTAACATTATGTAATACGTGAAATTGGGATTATTGTATTATTTATATTTTTCATTACAAATTATTGTTATTACCTGTCTAAATATTTTACTATATAGTCGCTTATTTAATCCACGAAGTATATTACAACCAATTCGCATTTTGTGCATTTTACCTGCATCGGTTAGAAAACGGTTTTTTTTTAAAATGTGCACAATCTCTTTATTTATTTATAGTTATAGACTTTGGAATAAATATATACAGGGTGATTCATTTAACATAAGATACTTAATATTTTAGGAAGTATTTACGTTTTTGGATATATTTTTGTTACATAGTATGAAATCGTTACAAAACAATTTTTTTAAAAAAAAATATTATATTTTTAAATATTTCTTAACTTAATTATTTTTTAAATTTTTTGCTTTTTTGAATCACAACATACAGTTTTAATTTTATAATCTAAAGCAGAATATTTTTCTGAGTATTTTGATACATAAAAATCGAATTTTGGACGAGTTGTTTTTGAGTTATAAGTATTTTAAACCCAATTTAAAGTTATTATGAGCTGAGTAATGAACCAATATTTTGCGATATTCTGCATATCATCTACACTGATCATCTAAACTTCAAATACTTATAACTCATAAACTATTTGTTTAAAATTCGATTTTTATGTATCAAAATACTCAGAAAAATAATCTGCTTTAGATTATAAAATTAAAACTGTATGTTGTAATTTAAAAAATTAAAAAACTTAAAAATTAATAAGGATAAAAAATATCTTTTTTTTGAAAAAAAAATGTTGTTTTGTAACGTCTTGATACTATGTAATAAAAATATTATCAAAAACGTAAATACTTTTTGAAATATTGAGTGTCTTACACTTTATATATAATATGCCAATATTATGATATACCGGTTTTACGTTTACGGCGTATAATGCGCTCTTGTTGAAATTGTACGCTTCAAATAAACAAAATGAGAACGAAATACCGAATGCATTAATATTTAATCCGTTAGCCAACTATTATTATGGTGTGACAGCAAGTCCGCGATAAACTCATATCTTATTGATATTATATATGCCAAAACACCTGCCGCCCCTTACCACGCACTACTGTCAAAACAACCTTCAACCCTAAATGTGTACTAACATTCAATGCTATTAGTTTCGCGTCGTCGAAGGCAATGACAAACTATTGATCTCTCGTTGCTGGTTGGATTCCTTTGTGAAGGGTCGTAGAGGGGGAAAGGGACAAATGCCGTAGTCGTGTAGGTATAGTAGACATAAAGGGGTGTGAAAAATGTCGAGATTTTTCCGATGAAATCCATGCCAGATGAATACATCGTTTTCCGCGTACCGATTATAAGCTGCCGCAACAAGTGTGTGTGTTATCCGTTTTTCCAGTTTTTTTTCTTTTTCTCTCGGAGGGCCACATATAGGTACGTCATAATATTATTTGCGACGTTCTCAATGTTATCCAAATACTCATATCAATTACTACAAGAGAAAAAATCCGATAAAAACAAGTTGTAGAAATATCAATACGAATGTATTAGAATCGAGCAACAGACGACAGTGAGGGAACGGAGATTGAATGCAAAATAACCGCAGTATTCTACTCTATTAAACACATTATATATGACTATTATAAACAATAATTGTCTGAAATCGGTTCGAAAATCGATGTTTTACGCATCGAGAATAATAACTATACATAGATACTTACTCTGGAACAGAATATGAATTTAAAAAGTATAATAAATTAAAAAGATAGAAATTAGTGTGTTTAAAGTAGGTACCTATTTAAAATATTATGTGAACAAAAAAAAAAATTTAAAAACGTGAAAAGAATAACTAAGTACAGAGCGTGTATTACTTTGATAAAAGTAATTTCGTGACTGTATTAAGAATTTTATTTCGACGTATTAAATTAGACTACAGGAAGTACAAATACTTGGAAAATTCGACCCGTTATTCATACCTAAATAGGTCAACATTATTAACAGGATCAACATGATTATGATATATTGGTTTAAATGATATTAATTAAATCTCGTTTGTCAGTTTGTCTATAAAAAAAAAAATCCCTTGGATAAATATCCTGACCTCAGTAATTTTTGATTCATTTTTTTTTTTGTTTGTGTAAAATTTTAATATTCTTTAGACAAATTAACTATTTTCACGAGATTATAAAACGTTTTTATTTTCGTTTTAACAAGTATTTTTTTATTTAATGATCCATGTTTCGGTCAGTTCTAAAAAGAACTAAAATTATACGGTTACGGATATACGAATTTTAATATTATAATATAAATTCTGGAATAAAATAATAAATCTAATTGATGTTATACTATTATAAACTTGTCATACAATATTATATATATTCTTAGAGCTATAAAATCTATAATTTACTTTATCTTTCACACAATTTTTTACTTGTTGTTAAATATTTGTAATTATTTGCATAAAATAACAATATGTAATAATTTTTAATTTCAAAGATAAATTATCATTGTTGAAAAAATATCGCTAAACTTTTGGTTAGTATATTTTATTTTATTTTTTTGTAATTTAAGAAATTCTTACCTAATAAATTTAAATAAAAATTTATTTTTATGTACCATAAGAAAAACTAAGTCAAATACTTTTTAGAAACTCTCGCTTTCTTAACACTTTTGTTCCTTCAATATCATTTGTTTTTATTACTATTTAAGTTTTTGTAAACTTAAACTCTTCTATTTTTTTTTTTAATTTTATTACACCCGGGACTTTTACTAAGTCTATATAATAAAACTTAATGTAAATGTATTAAAGTTATGTCCAATATAAATTAGGTTTTTTTTCAGCTGGATATTTAATTTTCTCATATTTCAATGTTGTAATAATAATTAATTGTTGAAATAAAATTGTTTTTATTTTTGCTGATCTTTAAACTTGAACTAATTTATTTTAGGATTTGATACGTCCCATAGTGAAAAAAAACCTTAAAATTTAATAAAAATGAATAATTTACAGTCATGATTTATTTTTATTGTTGCAAAATCTAAAATATAAAAACTTTTAAATTAATATGCATATTTTAAATTTAAAAATAATTAAACTGAATAGCATAAATATTATTTATTTACAAAAAATACCTACAAATTTACTATTTTCATAAATAATTAATGTTCAAAATTACTAAATTATCAGAAAAAATTATTGTCAAATTAATTTTCTTCATTATTTGATTATGGTGTTTTGCCATAATATAATACAAATGAAACCTCGTTTAAAATTTTTTTTTAAATAAATAACTTTTAAAATTTATGGATTCGTAGTGTTAATATAAAATCTTAATATTTAGTTTTTGCTTTTAATTTGTTTTCAAAACATTAATTTTAGTTTTCACAACGCTTTATGTTAATAAATAATATTAATATGTGATAACCATATAAAACTAAACTAATAATAATCAATGCCCTAACTCGTAGACGTCTTTTACAGTATAAATTTGAGCGAAAACCATAGATTACTAACCACTGTTCTTAAATTATTGTAACGAATACATACAACTGCAACATAAATGTTGATGATATACATCAATTTCATTGCATGTACTTTGAACACTATCATTTTATTTTGACGAGTTAACCACGACATGACTACTATATTCATTATAAAATATCATAGCTATTTTATGACAACAATTACTTATTTTGTTTTGCCGAGCAGATAGATAAGATCATTGAGTTACAAGCGCGCATAGTAATGACCTAAATTGCCATCAAATTTGATCTACAGAATAATTTTTCGACCAGTCAGAACGGTTGATGAAAACCATTTCAAATTGCTAGACAATAAACAAGACAAACGATTAAAATCGAATGAAAATTGACTTTTCTTTTATGCGCTTAAAGAATTCATTAATAACAACGAACAAATTTATATTAATAGAAGTCAAAATTATCATTGTAATAATTACTATAGTAATATGAAAATGTTTACGATACGCTTTTCTACTATTCCGTTTATGCTCAATCGTATTTTACCGGTCTCAAACTATTCCCTATATATTACTTGCACATGAAAAAATGGCGAAAATTGGCTAGCAAAAGTTCCACACACATACAAATACTTAAACCCTAGTATAAAAAATATATTTTGTCACTCACTTCTTGTAAATCTTGAGAGAAGATTCAAATGCCAGTGGTCAAAGGATTTTCTGCAAATATTTTTCTTAACACCTGCCGAAGTGTTGTTGAAGGATTGTTCCTTCAAAAAATGCATATGTACTTTTGTTATTCGATTAGCATTTATGTTTATTGTACCACCGACGCATAGACAGTGTGATTTAAAAAAAATAAACTCGTAATAAAATAAAAATATAAAAAAAATAAATAAATATATTCCACATGCATATAGAATTTGGAATAATAATAATGTTGGCCCACTTGTTCGAATTAATTTAAAACATAAATTTTATATACATTTATATATTAATATTTCAATGGAAAAAAATTTAGATGAATTTAGTATTATTGAATATCAATCGTTTATTTGGAATAGGTAATTGTTTTCAATATAATATTATTATTATACTTATGGATTTTTCAAATTATATTTTACGTATTTAACGAAATGCGTGAGCATGAATACTAATTACCGATTGAAAAAATTTAAATAAAATCAATTAATCCATTAAGTTGTTACCGTTATTACAATTAAATTATTACATTAATATAATATTAAAAAAGATTATATTACAGACAGATATGAGGATAATTTAATAATATATTCACTACGACCCAATAATAATAAAAAGTGTAGTTATTTGGTTCAAGAAGAGTTTATAACATTAAGATTACGCTCAATAAGCTTAAACCCTTCAGTGCTGTTGGTTCAATGAAATACTTTTATATATGTATATAAACACAATATGTTATTCATGAAGTAAATATTTTAGTATATTTCATATATTAAAATAAAACAACACAAATGTATTAACTATGCCTTGTAATATTATAATATAATATTAATACATTTTTAGATTCTGAGCAGAGCGATAAATGTATTGATTATACAATGTTCAGTGTTTTTTTTTATTTATTTTTTTTTTTTTTTTTTTTGTGTCTGTCATCACGATTTAGTGCAGTAAAATAGCTTCGATTTTCATTATCACACATATTTTGTAATAGAAAAGTGAATCTAGTTGGTACTTTGGGGGATAAAAAGTAAAATATTCCCAAAAATTTTTAAACGCACCGAGAAAAACAAATAGGAAATTATTATTTTGATTTTTTTTTTTTTGAGCTATTTATAGGCATAATACATTTTTGGTATTTATATGGATTGAAATATTTTGAATAATATTCTGCTACGGGATATGAAACAATAAATTCATAGTGTCATTGAAAAAAGTAAAAAACTTAAAAAATTATAACGATAAAATAAAGTAAAAAATATATTTTATTTTCAGAAATGTTGTTTTAAAAATTACAATCATACTACACAAAAATAATATTTTCAAAATAAGTGAGAACTTTTTGAAATAATAAGTCTAGACACTTAAATTAATTATTTGATATGTATATATAAATGTAATGTATATATTTTTATCAAAGTATTATAATAGATTTTTCACGATGGTATAACGAAAAAATAAAACTATTCACTGATCATAGATAATGCTTAGTCAAATATTCACCCACAAACTTATAATAATGTAAATTTACATAGTCACGTGAACGAAAGTTATAGATAAAGACAAACCAAATATATCTGGTACCCGATACTTTAATTTTTATTACATAAATTGCATATATTATTATTATTATTTTTAATATTTTAGATTCTTAACGCAGCGATGAAGGCATTGATTTTACAATGATGTGTGTTTTTTTTGTGTCTGTCATCATGTTATAGAATATTAAATGTGCTCTAATTTTCTTCATTGACATCTTTTCCGGTAGGAAAGTAAATCTAGTTGGTACTTTGGGGGGGTCAAAAGTAAAAAATCTCATATAGTTATTAAACGCGTCGGGAAAAACAACAAAACAATTAAGGGGAAAACGGAAATTTTTATGCAAAGCAAATTTTTGACAAAATCGATTTTGTTTATTAATGTAACACCAAAAGTAATCACAGTAAATATATGAAATTTTCACAAAATATTTATATGATCAATTTTTATATAACACAATAAAATGTTCAATATATGTTTTTTTGAGCTATTTAAAGGCACAATAAATTTTTGTTTTTTTTTTTTATTATTATTATTATTATTGTTGCCGATAAAAAAATTTTCAATCCGTCAAAAAACATTTAAATGTAATAAAATGATCTTCATAACATGTTGTAAGTGAAAATTAAAAAAAAAAATTGAAAGTAAGTCTCCAATAGTTTTTTATAAGCGTCTAAATTGAAATTTCGAGAAAATACATAAAAATCACGAAATTTTGAATTTTTTTTGACTAGGAAATTCATAAAAAATTTTCTATTGAAATCTAAGATATGAAAATTCAACACAAGATTCTCTATAGGTTTTTCTACCTTTTTAGAAAAGGAAATGTATATCGGAAAGTCAAACTATTTTTTTATGAGCGTTTGAAATTAAACATTGAATATTCACTCATTTTCTCCGGTAATGATTTTTTTATTTTGATGTAATTAAAAATGGAATAATTGAAAACGTTTGAATATTTCACAAAATGATTAAATTATCTTTTTCTATAAAAAAAAAAAAAAAAAAATATTAAAAAATAGAAAAATAAAAAATATTAAAAATATTTGAAAATTTTCAAGTTTATTGTAGGCCTAAGAAATTTTTGTTTTTTTCAATTTTTTTTTCTTTAAATATTGATAAAAACAATTTTGTTAGGTAAAATTTCTTAAAAATTTAGTACTAGATTCCTTATAAGTTGTTAAAATAGCAGTTCAAAAATAATAGAAATTCATAGACACAATTTTTTTTATAAACATTTAAACTTCAAATTTTAACCGAAATTCATCATCAAACATTTGCAAATTGTTTTATAGTTAAAAATTTATAAAATATTCAGTTTTTATAGCTTAAGTTTGAAAATGTAAAACAAGATTTTTCGTAAGTATTTAAAAGTGTAACTAAAAAATCAAAAAAAAATTTTTTATAGACATTTTAAGTTAAAATTTAGGCGAAATAAGATATTTAAATAAAGAATACCGATGTTATTTATTTCATTATATTTTAAAAATATTTTTCATAGGTGTTTAAAACATTTTATACACATAATTAAATTTTTAAATGCAATGTTTTCTGCAAAAATTTATTCAATCTACTGTATTATTAATAGTAAAAATAATTATTTTAATATCATTATCATAAAATACACTTAGTTATGTAGACTCACAGACCGTTTTCGCTCAGAATCCATTTTCGTATACAATAATTTTATAACATTGAATTCAAATTTAACAAATGCATCATAATATTGACCCCACTTGACACCGGGTATCCACTTGCCGACCTCTTTTTTATTAATTTTCATTAAAACTTTTGCAACTGAGGCCATTCTTTTGTTAAAAATTGTCAAATTACATTCAATTTTTTTTTAACAAATTGTTAGAAAGTATACATTGTAAATTTAATTTTAAATTTGTTTATCCAGCTCGATATCATTGAGGAATGCAATGAGATCATTTGATATGGTCGGATCCAAGGATTTGTAGAGTATTTGTGAAAGTTGTGTTTGAGTCTTGCTTCTTTGTGAACTCTGTATTTTATGAGGATGTGCTTGATAGTTGTTGTCACCGCACACGAAATGCAGATTTTTAGTTATTTATTCCCCATTAAGATGGAGTTAATCGGGTGTATCCGATTTTTAATGTATTGATTATCGTTTCACTTTTCTAGACGTTCTGAACGATCGCCATGGTAATATATTAGGTTTGATTCTATCGATTTTTGTATTTTGAGATGACCAGTGGTTTTATCAAGTTTTAAATTAAAATTGATTTTTTTTATGCCGACGATAATCATTGATTTTATAAAATTGCTGGTGGTCGGTGAAGAGGTTGCGGCTTTTCTTTTCGGGCGGCTTCCTCATTTCCTTGGATGCTGGAATGTCCCGGTATCCACATAAATGTTACATTTTTGTTTCCGTATTTTAGTTTTTGTGATTTGTTGTTGATTATTGTTGCAATGTCGTGGAGGTGAAAATTATTTTGCTTCCTGTGGATACTCTTCTGTGAATATATTGAAATTTTGTAAGGGGGGATTTTCAACGTAGTCAAGAGCTGCGTTTATGGCTAGGGCTTCTGCTGTGTTTATTAATAAATTATTCACGTATTAAAGGTGGGTATACAAATATAAGTTGTTTTAAGACTTATTAATAATAATATTATTTTTCATTTTATATTAAATATATTTTAACATAATGTACATCAAATACGTTACACAAATACTTTTAACTTTATGAGAAACCGTTGTTTTTTTAGCTCAACCTTTATTAATTTTTATAGTATCACCATTTAAACGGGTACCAAAATAAAACATATTAAAAAAATATATATTTTACTCCAAAATAGCTAGGCATTTAATGAAGGTCTACAAAAAATAATATGAAAAAAGCTTTTTCTAGGTAAAGATTTAATTTTGTACGTCGTCGTGAATTATTCAACCTCTGTGTGGTTAGGTTTTTTTATACATACCTATATAAATAGTGCATTTTTATTTATGATGATAATAAATCAAGTTAATATCCAATATGTATATTTGGCAGATTTTTTTCAAAGTGAATTTCATACTCTAGATTTACTTTGATAAAACAAAAGAGAGCAAGTATAAGTTTGTAATTTATTCATTGGTGTGTGAAATAATTAAATGCCATAGGCATAACTAGAAAAAAAAACTTTAATTAATTTACACATCGTGGTCTATACGTGTCAATAAATTACTTAAAAGATAATTAAATGTTCGAATTCGACATTTTCTCTTTAAAAAATAGGCATATTATATAGAAGTAAATGTAAAAAAAATTAGATTAAGCACCTATAGGCATAATCAGGGTTTGAAATCAAAATGAAAATTTCTGATTTTGATTTTAATTTTAATTTCACAGATTTTTTTTTTTTTATTTAAATCTTTGATAATATATTGATTTTATAATTTTATGGTTTTTAATTGAATTTTGAACATAATTTTTCAGTAGTATTATATTATGAAATACAATATAATTGTTGAAATATATAATTGATATTAGTATTCTTATGTTATAAGTACGTCACACATGACATACAAATCCAATGTCAAATAAATGTTTCGAAAGTAACTTTTGGTATTGATCTAATGAACCTTTGGAAAAAGAACATTTCGAGAAACTGTGGTCAACCACAGGAGTGAGGACAATCGATGGAATTATTAACTGTGGAGGGTGTTGAAATAAACAATTAATATTAATATTCTAGCACTTAAATTGTAAGCACATATATGCGTGTTTCAATATTGTATTTTACCTTTCATATACAAAATAATATGATTCACTGTTAATGATCATAATTAAATAATTAAAATAAATATATAAAACTTTCTAATATTATCATTTATTAATAAAATAAAAGTGATAAAAATAAATTGCCAGATAACATATTTATATAAACAGTCGCGTATGCACAAACGAAACGGATCCTATAGATTTAACTCATTATATCAGTATATGATTTAAGGCGTTAATAAATTGTGCGACAATTGATAGTGTATTATTTTATTAAAATATAATTTTTTTTAATATTATTTACTATTTAGTTTAAAATATAACTAGATATTTTAAATTTTTACAAAAAAAACTTTTACAAAGTAATCTATAATTAAAACAATAATAAACTTTAAGGACCTATGTATTATTTTACTATTTCACTATAAGAGATATGAAGCATCTTCTACATTTTTTTTTACATTGCACATACCACTAAATTCTTTTTACCGGCCTATCACATTATTCACGCTCGTAACCGTCATTGACAAGATTTCTTTTTTTGTATAGGTATTGAAATTTCATATTTTACAAATACTTGATTAATTTAAATAAATTATGATCAAATACAAATAAAACGATATAAAATTGAAAATGTCGTTCAATTTAAATTCGAAATTGTCGCGCAATCTATTGACTACTATTTATGAACAATATACCATAAATTGAGCTATTAGATGTACGTTAAGTCAATCGATTACAAAACAATATGGTTTCTCCGAAACAGTCCAATTGTACGTTACATATTTTATATCATAGTTATATTACAGTATTATCACATCAATCATAAAGTCGTTTTATTTATCTACACTAAACTTAATCCAAATCCTGAATCTACTCATCCTTCAATTACAACAATAATAATAATTATTTTTATTACAAGATGTAAGCATTTCGTTGTGGTCATAAATTAGTTCAACATACCCTTTACCACCTAACTTATTATTAATGGAAAATAAATTATAGCGAAATAAATGTATAGTAAAATATTCTCAATAATGTAAGATGACAGGCCGTTCTCGTCTAAAACCGTATTTCGTATGCAATGATTATTATCATTTAATCCATATTCATTGCATTCAAATTCCATTATAGTGACAAGGTACACTCAACACTGCCATATATACAGCAGAGCAATTTCCCCAGTTTTTTTTTATTAGAAATCAAAAAATAATAATCTTAGTAGGCACACACTTCTACATATTATCATTTTGTGTTTGAAGAATTTTCAGAGTTCTCGTTTTAATAGGTAGGTACTCATAATACAAGTACTCAAGTGAATTATTGTATAACCTTATCTTAGTATTATGTTGGTAAATTAAAATTAATTTTTAAAAATTAAAACAAATGTGATATAATAAAAACTTTATAATGATGTATGAAAACAACTAAGGTTTTAAAATGTAAGGGGTCGCATAATATTGCTTTGCTAATAATACATTAAACTCTTAAATGATCAATAAATAACACATAAACAAGTCCTTTAAAGTTATTCTTGGGCTTAAAATAAAGAAGCAGGTAATTCATAAAAACTTTTAAAAGTAAATCGTATAAAAGAAGAAAAATAGTAGGATTGTGCAGATGTTAATACTTTTTTAGAGTTAAAAAATAAATTTCATTTGTTAAAAATATAGTGGTCCATAAATTTGTGAATGTAAACACTAGAAGTGGAACAATCAAATGTGAACTAACCTTATTTAAAATTAAATTTAAATGTTTAAATTAAAATACTTTCAATTGTGTTTCTAATACTATAAAAGATGATATTGTTACAGTCATACTTAATTATTATATCATATATTACGTGTAACTTATATATGAACATTCAGCACTATTTATGCGATTGAATTAAGTGTATATTTTAATATTTTAGATTGACTATAGGTCTACGTTTTTTTTTTAAATTCAAAACATCAAAACCCATTATCATAAATTTCAAATTAAAAATGTATTATTCATGATTTCCATTACACCTATACATCAAATAAAAAATTAATTGCACATGTATACAATAAAATATTATACAAAATTGTATGCATTTCATAATTTGTTTCCAATTGAATTATTATTACTTTTATTAGTAAAACAATAACTATAAATAGGTCATATTTACGGGAAAATAATTCAAATTTGAAATAGATACTCCTAAAACAATTTAAGTATTATATCGATTAAAGGTTTAGAATTGGATTCAAAATCATACGTTTTGTCTATTGCTAGAGAGTTCTCTCGATACACATTCACTGACACATTGGAAATATTTATGTCAGTCCAAGTACCTACCTATAATAATATATCGTTTATTATATGTTTATATTTATTTATCGATACAAACGATTGCATAACGCCAAAAACTAAAAAACGAGTTCAACGCGTATCGTGACTAACATAAGGATAAACCGAACAACGTCTGTATAATATTATCATCTGTTTCATTCATTAGTAATATTATGTTCCAAATTAAGATTTGAGACGGCAAAATGCGAAGTGACTAATATGCTTTATTTGCCGTTGGTTTAAAACAAAACAAAAAACACGAGAAAATATGCGTGGTTTCGATACTTTGAAAATTATTATGTACCTAATATTTTAGTCATAAATACGAGTATATGCGTTTTATGTTCTGGGACATAGTATCAGAGCTGTTTAAAGAGGAGGGGGGAGGGGAACGAGACCATTTTTCATAGAGCCCCGTTTAAGGACTATTTCAAGAAACCTTTGAAAAATTCGAGATAAGTTGTGTATGCGTGTTAGACGAACAATAATACTATTGATTAGGATTTCTCGGCGTTACCCATTATAAGGGCCATCAGTGCTAAAATCTTCTTTCTTAATAACACTCCAATAAAACAATTTTATTTCGCTTGTGTAGTTTGTAATAATGTTACATTAACGACTAAACGGGTTACGTTTTCGGTTATCTTCGAGGTTATCTTGAACTATATTAATAACTGTCATTTATTTTATAATCACAATGCCCGCAAAATGCGAATATTAACGATAAAAATATCGAAATTTCTTCATAAAAATTTGTTGTTCCAAGTATCGACGTGGTATACCAGAGTCAATGGTGACTATGGATACATATTTCAGGTTATTATTCAATAATAAAAATAATATAGTAAACGTACATTATCTTAAAACTTTAATAATATAATATTTACCTTTTAACTTTTTTGTATTAATAGAATTCGAACTTTTTGCCATTTAAAAATTTAAAGTGCAAGCAGGTTATTCAATAAATGCAATGGTATTTTTTTTTCCTGCCTATATTATTTCCAAGCAATAATATTTACATAATAATTAAAAATATTATGAAACCGTTATATACCAAATTATAGTTACTTATTATAGGTAGATGAGATTTTTGTGTATATAAGTAACAATAATTATATAATTATAATTTATTTTTATAAACATACTCTACAAAAACATAAAAATAAAATAGCGATTTTTAATAAAAAAAATTTCCTATGCTAATGCATTAATGGAGTATGGTTAATATAGAGTATATAAATATTTTGAAATTAAAGATTGTATTTATGTTTAAATTAATTTAAATTAAAATTTATTACTGAATAATATTAAAATACAATATTAATTACGTGACATATTACTGCTGGTAATAGCAGCTACTATGACTGGCTTAAATATTATGGAGATACGTATACAGAGTGATTCACCAAGCATGGTCATCTCCAAAATTTCCTTTAATTATGAATATATTCAAATTATGATTTTTAAAATTTTTAAATATACTTAAAGACTACATTTTCAAATTCTCGAGATTTTTTCTTCAACTCAAAGAATTTTTTTGAAATTTTAAATGTACCAAGTTCAAAATTCAAGTGAGTAATTTCTCAGTTATTAAAATGTTTATAATAAGGATAATAATCGTTAAAAATATGGTTTTACGAAAATATAAAATAGGTGTAATATTGGATCTATAATATTTCTATAGTTTGACCGGTTTTACATATTATAACTGTTGATAGAATTAATCTTAATTTTCAAATCATCTTATTACTTATAATATTATATTTCAATTCTATTATCCTTATTACATATAGTTGGATTACACAAAAATAACTTATTTAAATTTCGATTTCGATATGTCATAATTTTCAGAAAAAAATCTGCTAAATAATTTACAATAGAAAAGATGGTTCTCGTTGAAAAAAAATAAATTTGTATAATATTATCCACAGGAACTCACTATTAGGAAGAATAAAAAGTCTAAAGAACTTAAAAATACAGTCTTTGAGTGCAGTGATGCCCAACCCTATGAATAGGTTTAGCAGTCGTTATATATTGAAAATAAGGCAAGAATAATATTTAAAAAATATATTTAATAACAATAAATTATTTGAAAAAATGCCTACTTATACAGGTCACTTTTAGTAATTTTTATGATTAAATTCAGTCACTTAGTCACTTTTTTTAAAGAGCTTAAATCAGTTTTAACTCTTATCATAACTATTCTTAGGTATATTAATATTTACCAATATTAAAAATTAATACAACCAAAAAAAAGCCCATTCAATTTGAGTTTTGGAGGAGATGAGCGGGTAAAATTATGTCTTGCTATACCTAAAAAATATATCTCAGACGTCATTGTTTGAGTGTATTTAAAAATTCTAAAAATCAGATTTTAAATAACTGCATTGAATTGAAGTAAAACGGGGTGAGCATGTCTGGTGAATTAACCTATAAATAATGAATAGAATATCGAGTGCACATGACAATTTAATTTGTATTCAGTGCCTAAAACTTTATGTGTGATTGGTGGGCGTAAAAATATTAATCAGACAAAACACGAAACTAGATTTTTGGTGTGCGTCAGTGCAGTTAAGGTCGGAAAACTATATTTTGTTTCCATGGATTTTGCGGTTATTTCAAAACTGTAGAATATACCTATATCTATACTATGATGTAGTTTCGCAAACACATTTTGCACATGATTTGTAATAATTCGCTTTTAACACGTCAAATCTAAATAGTTTGTTTATTTATTTCCTGATTGGTCCCCTCAAATTGTAAAAATCGATACCTTCCCACTCATCGCTCAATTGGTCGCGTCGTGAATCGCTTTTAGTATACAGTCATGCCTTGTTTTGTCATAATATTGTATACATTAGACATTTTGCAAGCTTAGAACCAAAAGGTGCTGACTTTTTTTTTTTTAGTTCTCTTTTTTACACATATAAAATAGGTATGGGTTATAAATATTTTATGATAACTAATGATCATAATCAACCATTTTGATGCATTATTTAAATCTCAAAGAATTATCGAGAATTAAAGGGCTCTAAATGAATTCAGTTCACAAGTTTTAATTTAATAATGAACTAAATTAAATTTTTCGGCTCTTAACTATGGCGCTTAATTTTTGAATACATATACATAGTCTAAACAGTAATTGCTTCAATGAATAATTAATACGGTAGAGCATGGTAGTCTAACTATGGTTATTGGTTATAACCCACTATTTTTATGCCTCTATTTGTATTCCTTTTATATTTTAATCTTTTATATTTTAAATAAATTAAAGATATTAGCTCACCAAAATATTTTCAAAGATATTTAATTATCGTAAACTAAAGCGGTTATTTGCTTCTTCTATTTTGTAATTATAAACAACTGAAACATCAAACAATATTCCAGGTTTTCAATGTTTGTTTGATCACACAACTTTATCAGATAATACAGATCTTAAGACAATTGTTTCTTTTCATCTTCCTCAAATCGACATTATCACAGTGATTTGTGAGTTTCAAACTTGAAATTTATTTTCAAAAAGCGTGAAATAGGTAGACTATAATTACTTAAATTTTATTTCATTTATTTAATACTTCGTTAAATAGGATCGTTTAAATAGATTGGTACTTGTAAGTTACTACTATAATTTTACAATATTACACCTGAAAAAGTTTTGGACGATTTATCGAGAAAACCAAGAAAACTAGGACTAATATTATACAGAATACCAAAACGTATCTATAAAAATAAAAAATAATATATTTTTTTTTATTCTTAACTCAAAGTAATTATTTATTGCTGCCAACACCTCCCCCACCACCACCACTTATCCTATAATAAATTACTGTATATACAGCACTGCTGTACCCTTTAGTGTACAACAACAAGAATAATATATTGTGTGATAATAATAACTGATAAATGTTATAAGTGAATATAAACACGATACGGAGTTGCTTGATGGAACAGGACATCCGCGGTGTCATATCATATTTGCTTTTATTAAATTATTGTTACTTATTAGATTAACAAATTTCTACATTATTTTCGCTTGGGGCGTCTCGAAGGATCACCCAGGAATTATGACGGTTGATAAATAAGTCATAGATTAAACGGGTTAATGCCAAGGCGTGCATTGAACACATCGTTAAAACTAATAGGTATTCTATCTAAATATTACTATAAATTTAATTGATGATAACCGACCGGTACCGTATAGGTACTGTATAGTATTTTTCGTGTCGACCATATAATAATAATAATAATAATATGACAGTAATTAATATGATTATATTTTTAAATACAGGGTTCGGCAGAAGTCATGACACGAAAATGAAGTTAAATAAAAACACGAAAACGTACTTGAATTCAATATTTTTTATATTTAATATATTCTATAAGATTTGCAATTTATGTATGATAAACCACTTCTGGCATATGACGACCTTCGTTGGTGATACAGGCTTGAAGGCGGAAACGAAAACTTTGCATAGCCCCCTCGGTCATTTCCCGTGGAATTGCTAAGATTTCTTGAGTTATTGCGGCTTTAAGTTCTTTCAAGTTTTTAGGACGATGTTTGTAGACCTCTGCCTTTAAGTGTCCCCACAGAAAAAAATCACAGGGGGCGAGATCGGGGGCCCTTGGGGGCCAATTGATGTCTCCTCTGGGGGAGATGGCATGCGCCGGGAAGAGCTCGCGCACCAATACCATTGATCGAGTGGCTGTATGGGCCGTAGCGCCGTCCTGTTGGAACCAAACTTCATCTAAGCCTTCCTCGTCAATCTCTTTTTTGAATTCAGTGAGTCTGGGTTGAAAAAAGTCTCTCAACATGGTCACATAGCAGTCAGAAGTGACTGTCACTGTTTGGCCTTTCTCTTCGAAAAAATAAGGGCCAATGACCTCAAAACGGGAAACTGCGCACCAAACAGTGATCTTTAAACTGTGTAGAGGACTTTGATGAATCTCGTAGGGGTTTTTAGGTGCCCAATATCGCATATTTTGCTTGTTCACAGTTCTACACAAGTGAAAATAAGCTTCGTCGTTTTTATAGGCAACTCGCCATTTTGAAAAAAATACTTCACAACGAGCGCACGTTGCTTACTTGACCACGACATGTCGAATACTGAAAATCGCAACGTTGAAGCTACACAACGTACATAATTCTACTCCTTTACTCCCACCACAGCCTAAATAAAAGCCCTCTACTTTCGTGTCATGACTTCTGCCGGACTCTGTAAATGAACATTTTATATAATTTTATCGATAAATTGTTTTTTGTGCACAATATTACAGCTGGCAGTGACGTCGTGTCATAATATTTTATTTTTCATCTGTTAAGATGCCTTTGCTAGAAATTCTATGAAATTATGTAAATTTGTTCTGATCTTAACTGTAAATAAACTGTAATAGCAAAAATCCGATATGCGCATTTGCGTGTGCAGTGTGTGGTAAAGACTACACGTGTGAGCCTTATTGTTACAAGCGACCATTAACCAAATAAACTTCGACATAGATACCTACAACGTAATAATATAATAACTCAAGATCTGTTGTCCTTGATACAAGCCACGCGTACAATATTCAAATTACTTAGACTAAGCACTCGCGACGAGAAAAACGGAACACAAAATGATTTCCTGGCTCAAATATTATTATTTCACAGAACATCAAAAAAATTTTAAAATTAAATATAATTACAAAATAATTTGTCTCTTGCAAGAGCAGGCTTGAGTAGGACACAAAAGTTCTAAATGATGTAAATCTATATGTATATACAAATGAAAACAAATGTGACAGGTGTTGCACAAATAAATAATAGGTAATATATCGTAGATGTATACCCAGGTTTTTTTTTTAGAGGGTGTTTAAATTTTATATTTAAGTATAACTTTAAGTATATTTAAGTATATGGAAGGCATTACACGTCTCACTCTCCATTTTAGTAATTAATATTTATATTAATAATATAAAACATAAAACGGAATTAAACATGACAACATATTTTGTAGACATTTGAATCATACGGTACACATTTTTTTTTTGCACAAATAGGAGGGGGTGGGATGTCGAAACACCCAAAACACCCCTTAGCCACTAGATAATATTAAAATCTACTGTGAAATATGTACTTTTTTGCATAGAGTATTAATATCAAAGCACAATAATTAAATAAATTACTTTATTGACAATTTATTATTATATTAAAGGACATATTATCTTTTATTTAACATGATTCTTAAATAAACTAAAATCAGGGAATCTTTTAATATGAATTCCTAATTTATTACAACAAGTTAATACAAAAATTAAAAAGGTGCCAAATCCAATATTATACTTATTAAACACATTTCTAAAATAAAAATCATTTGAATAATATTGAACATTACATGATATTATAATATGTTTTAATATTTACGATTTATAAAATCGATAAATCGTGCCACCTGTTAGTAGTCCATGGTTGCGGTCGAAGCCGCCGTCGAAAACATTTTAGAAACTATTTCGAAAAAATAGCAATCCAGTGCGAGTTCCGAAAACACATCTTGAAAACTGTGATGATATTCGAAAAACAATAAAATATCGTATACATACCTATGCGTTTTTATTTAAACTAAGACCACGTGATATAATAAATCGCCATTGTTCTCACAATGGCGGTCGTACCGTACACTACGCGTTTGATTTTTTTCCTTTGTGTTCTTTTGACCGCTGTCAAATATTAATGATTAATGGTCTGATGTTGTATTGCCGGTCGGTCGTTCATATTTTCGTATTGATTTGTGGACAAAAAAATCAATTTAAATTAATTAACAAGCCGCACTATATAGTTTATTGGGGTGCGTGTTATTGCGTTTTACAAAGATAACTACCGACACTTGTTTTCGCTGTGAGTTCTACATTTACCATTTAGAGCGGAGAAAGCCATTTTGCTTGTTGTGAATAAAAAACAATTTTCGAACAAAAAGTGTTTGGAAAAAATATACCGTAGAACACAAATACATTTAACACCGCGGCATATAGCAATGAAAATAGGAGTGGGACGACTGGATCAGCTTTGCCACCCAAAGATAACACAATAATAACTTATTGTTTTCAAATTTAAAAAGCGCCTGACCAAGTAGCCAGCTAACAGGTATCTATATTTTTTTTACGAACAAAAGAATATAGAAAACCATAAACGTTGATTATTAATGTTTTGTACAATCAGGTTTATACACCTATTTTAGATATTTATATTTAAGAGGTCACTTTTAGGATTTGGTATATGTGTTGATGAAATAAAAATGATAATTTTAACATGATCATGTCTAATGCGACTGTGAATTTTTAAATATTAAAATCCAAAAATTATGTAATGTATTACTTTGAATAAAATAATATAATGTACGAGTCATATCATTTCAGTTATCATAAGGCTCTTATTGCAAAAATATCATGTAAATATTTTTCTGATATTTAAAAAAAAAAAAAGACAAGTTCTTTAATATTTTATATTATGCATATTATTAAAATTTATAACATGTATAAATCTTCTACAAACCTATTTTTATTTTAAAAATATAAATTTCAAATTAGATTTCAATGAAATAATTGTGATTTGTTATTGTTGTTTGTAAAATTTGTTGTGTACCAGTCAGAGGACGACCTTTGAGATGGACGTAGGAGCTTGTAGTCGCGGTGTTAAATAAATTATAAAAACTGTTGTATATTGTAACGAGTTGTTTTATTAAAATCAGAAATTTAGACTGGCGTGAAGGTGCTCGATGTAGCCCGGGAATATCACGTCTGAACTGATGCAGATTCGGGCTCCCTTATATATTGGCTAATCCTCCTATCGGTACCTACGTCGTCCTAGGAAGATAGCGTTGACCTCATTCGTTTTATCGTGTACGTACGTGCTAGTTCCAGGAAATGTCATCCACCCACGTTTTGTGGTCGAGTGGCGGTAACTCACCGGACGCGGTTGGTCGATTTATTATCGAAATACAATTTAATATCATAAATCACTTGCCCAATATGATATTAAATTATTTATTTAGATAATTTCTAATTCGCTGGTCCTTCGAGGCCGCCTTTTATTATCAAACCTGATATTTGTTATTCAAGTATCATTGGGTCGTTGTTGGTTGGTCACACCCTAACGTAATCCTGAGCGCGTTTCTACTATTAATTTATTACTCACTTGTCTTGCACGATTTTTCTGGTCCTATTCTCAGAATTTCTTATGTTAATCTCCTGGATAATTTTACAGTCGGTCTAGCTTTGTCTTTTCCCAAAGCGTCTACGGTTTAGTAATTATTTATAAAGTGGTTTGTGTTGAAACGTACATAGTTCCCCCCCTTACCCTCGAGGTCATTGCTGATTTATTAGTAATTATAAAAGTTATGTATCGCCAGGTACATAGCAAATTATTCAATTGACAGTTGTTTATAAGACATTTTTAGAGTATTTTTCACAAAAAAAATCACATACAACTAACTAAAAAAACATACACATTTAAATACGTTTTTTTTGTAAACATCAGAATCTATATAATTATTAATTACAATAATCTATCGCTAATTTATTACAATATTCATTTTTATGCTGTTACTAATATTTGTTAATATTCCATTTTATCGGATAATAACTCTTTTACAGAAAAACCAATTGACCTCGGATTCTCAACTGTTGTTGTATAGATTATTGTATATAAATATTTAAAATTATTTTTAAGTTTGTTTTCGTTGGACTACAACAATTCTGGAAATTCTGGGAATTCTGGAAACTACTATAAAACTATAGTTTTGAATTCACATAAATTATTCATATGATTTGCACGGTACGTCAGCACAAATACGCATGAATACGAATGGAAATAATTATAGACCCGGAAAATCTAAGTTTGAGTGGTTCCCCTTAGTAATCGATAACCATAATATCTCTAAGGACATTTTGAATATTATGTTTCTTTTAAGACCAGCAGCTGGATAGTCTATAGGGAATATGTCTGGTTTACCGGTAGCGTGACCCTCATAAAATTTACAAATATATAAAAAAAATGTAATAATTTCTGATCATTATTTTTATTTTTTTTTAACAATATTAATATTATTGAAATATGTATACAATAACTTAAATTTATGATTAGAGCTCTTTGACCAATAATATTATACTTATCGCGTTTTCAAGAGCAAAAGTCCTATACAATTATACACTAGGTACTGCATTAGTTTTTTTTTGAAGAATCATTTAGAAGGTAAATTAAAATCATATTTCATATTTGTGTCTTACGTGTGTACCTATATAAAACTATATTTTTCTAGTGTTAACTTCAAAAGGTGAAATATTCCGCTTTTTTTTAAAAAAAATGTGTAAAAAATATTTGAGTTTTCTTAATTATACATTTTTCTAAACAAGTATTGAGAATATTATATAAAATAATTCACCAAGCATACTCATCCCAGTATTTTCCTTTAATAAAAAGTTTATTTAAAATATGATTTTCGGAACTTTTATATAAACTTTAGGACCATATTTTCTTCAAATACTTTGATTTGTATACCATTTAAACAGTGTCCTACGGCGATACCAACTTCTATTTTTCTCACAAAAATCACCATTTTTCCTCAAAATTGTCATCAAATGACAGTTTTGAAAATATCGGTGTATCTAAATTAACATTTGAATGAATAGTTTAAGAGTTTTTTTTTTTTAACTTCATGTATTTTGGGTAGTAATTCAATAATAAATCCATGATAATGAGTTTGGAAGGTAAGGAGACTATGGTAGTTTAAATATTTTAGTAATTAATATTGATCTATCATCATTTCATAATTTTTAAAAGTTTTCCAAGTACGTATAACAAATACTAACATTTTCCATATTACATCAGCTATAATTTATATTTTTGTAAAACTATTTTTAAGGGTTGTTATATCCTTAGTTATATACATTTTAATAACTCTTATTCGATACTACTCGTTCGAATTTTGATGTATAAACATAAACATTTTCAACAAGAAAGCATCTGTTTAATAATATGCGGTAAAAAAGGTAATAATATAACAATTATTAAATTGAGAACAGCTCTTATGGAATCAGTACCATATCATGTATTTATAAATTTATATTTATTAAATTAAAAGTTAATATCCATTATTATTATTACCGCAATAGTTTTATTACAGTTATAGTGTTGACATGTATGTGCATATATATTTATGTGATTTTTAACTGTGCCAGTGAGATCAACGAGTTGAAACAGTCATTTAAATATTAATATAATTATTCGCATTTGAGTACATTATATTGATTTCTATGATAAATTGCGAAAAAAATTATCAAAAATCATAGACTTATTATATTATAATTGTACACTCTATTATCTAATAACTTGATAAGCTAATAATGTGAAATAACCTATTGGTCATTACGATTTATTAAAATATGTGAGAAAACAGATATATTTTAATTGTTTTAACTAAGCACGCTGTTTAACTATGTTAGAAGATATTTTAAACATTATTAACAATATTAATAAGTACTATATTGTAATAATATATGTATATTATATTTACATATTATGTTTTGAATACTGATAAATCTTCATTAATAATTAAATAACTTTTTCTTATATTTGTTGAAACGCTAAATGCAGGTAAGTTATGTAACCTCGCACGTTCAATCGATTTATGTATTTATTTTACATGCTCTAAATATTTAAAACACTTTTAACAATTTTAATCAATGTATGTGTAACCAAATAAGACAATACTTAACACAGAGATAAACAATTACTGGCATACAATACTAATTTATCTTTCTATAATAATAATTATTAATGAATTTCTTTTTAAAATCATTTTTATTTTTAATTAAGCATGTATCATACATCCCGTGTAGTATAATATAATAAACTAAAATGATAATTTATATTTGCATTTTATTACAATTTGTAATACAGTAATTATTATTTTCAAAACTCAATTATATGGCAATTACGACCAGACAATCTCTAATAAACATAGTGGCTCAGAATGTCATCTTGTTGTAATTAAGTTTTTATGTAAAAGATAAACTAACTAAAAAGATCATTTGAATTATTTTCACCAGTGAAAACAAATTTTCTAAAACAATTAAAAAATTCTTAATTTAGTTCAAAAGTGATTACCATTTTTTTTTTAATGATAATTTGTCATTATAATATTTCATTGAACAATCTGCAAGCATTTTAAATATTATTATTATGTTATTATTACTCATAACCAAGAACTGAAATAAATTGGAAACGTTGTCATTTTATCGAAATTTTTTTCTGACGCTTAAAAATGTATTGAGAAAATAAAATATTAAATTATATGTTTCAAAATTAATTAATAAAATTATAACACGGCGTCTTAGATAGGCAAATCTGACATATCTATAACGTGAATTCTTCGGATATTTCATTGGTTATATCATACAATATTTCATTATAATATACGAGTATGTAAAACAAAAGTAAAGATCAAAAATCGTTCATGTTAATCCATACACAGATCTAAATTTTACATACATAAACAATATACAATATACCTACATAGTATAATATAAAGTCGAACTAAAGTTAATTTAGATTAAACTTTGAAGTATTTATTATAACTTACGATTTAAGGTAATAATATAACGTATAAGTTATAACTTAGGTATGAATTATGATGGTTGTCCAAAAATATTAAACACGCAATCTAAGGTTTGTTGTTAATCAATAAAATCGATTTTTAAGATTACACATAAACAAAAAAATATTATGTTATTTGTTCGCCGGCTTGATTTTACTCCAAGTACATTAATTGATAACGTGATGCTTAATAAAGTTATTTCTCCAGTGAATTCAACTTTAGAAATGAGAATAAGATTAAAACTTTACATATCTTATTCATGATGTCCTAATAAATTTAATAGCGTATTGTTTGATTTTCATCAATTAAAACAATGGTAATCAGCGAAAAGTTTTACTGTAGTAGAGTAGAGTATAGTATTTACTCAAAGTTCAAACAGTTCATTCAAATTTACATAAGATAATTTATTTTTTTCAACATTAACAATCTGTGTAATTTCACTACACAACGTTTTGCATTTCGTGTGTGCATTTCCAACGTTTATAGGTTTAACGGCGAGTACAAAATACACTGTGTTTACAGTGGGTAATCATAAAACAATACATTTAAAAACAAATAAAACACAGCAAAACAAAATAATAATACTGTAACACGGTATTATCATTGAGTATAGATAGTATACTATACTATACTTAATAGTATTATGTTTTGTTGTTATGACCCATGACTGTATCGTGTGGACATCACATTTAGCGGCAAGAAATATCTCGGCTTTTATACGATATAATACTGATGCCAGAAAGATAATAGTGATATACGTACGTTCTCGTAATGAGGTGGGAAAAAATAAGATTTGGATGACGATAATAATGATATTATTAAATTTTAAATCGCATTATTCCGCGACCGATTCGTTAAATGAATTTATTAGAAATGAAACCACCCGCCCCCACTCAGCCTTTGCGTTAATACGCATAATAATAATATATAGGCATATACATCATGACTTTTTTAAATTATTTAATAAACAATTTTCGCTTTAGGTATCCATCTATAGGGTGATCACCAAGCATGTTCTCCCCAATTTTTTTCATTTAATAATGAATTATTATGATTTTTAGAATTTTTAAATATATTTTCAGATTCTTGAAATTTGTTCTATTATTTATAGGAGTGTCCTGCTGTCGTAATGATACAAACTTTTATTTTTCAAACGAAAACCCCCATTTTTTACTTCAAATTATTTAGTGGATGACTTTTTTTAAACATTTTGATGTGCTTATATTAACAATTCGAACGAGTATATTTTCAGTTATTAAAATGCTTATATTAAGGATAATAGTCCTTAAAAATGGAACTACAAAAACATAAAATATATGTATTTATATAACCTCCATATCTTCCAAATCCATTATTGTAGACCTATTATTCTTAGTACACAAAATTAAATAGGTAACTGAAAAACTATTCTTTAGAATTTCGATTCTAATACGTCAAAGTTTTCAAAAAAATTATTCGCTTAATAATTTATAATTTAAAGTAGGGGGGATTCTTATTAAAAAACAGAATCTTGTATCTCCATGGAGTACTCTTTAAGTAGAACAAAAAAATCTTAGGAGTTTTGAAAAAATTGATTTTTAAACAAAAAAATGGTGTTGAACATACTTAGTGAACCACTCTGTATATATTAAACTATATATTCATTCGAACGACAGAAAAACTGCGAATACAAAATGAAGGTTTTAACCATTCATCATAATGCATTATAGGACAGGTAAGTAGTTTTATATCCGTAACTCGAAGAGAATAAAGTATAATGCGTTGTACCTACACCTATATACATCATAATATAGTACTAATACGAAAGTCGGAATAAAATATTTTATGATATTGTATTTTTCGATAAAATAATAAAATAATTGTATTAAATGCAATATACAAGACTATTAACAAATTCAAAGTTAAGTTAAATATTTTTAACTTGACTATAGTTACTTCCGGGTCAATTCAAATACTAACATACTTACCTAGTTATTTTTTAATTAACGTGAAATCAACAAATTACATTTTTATTTTATGAATTTAATTTATTTTGTTTTCGATATTATTCAAGGCAATAATATTAAAAGAAATAATATTTATTACGGGTGCAATATTTTATAGACAGTGTTATCGTATACTTACAACAAGATACGCCTGAGACAAAGAAATTAAAATTGAGAAATTCTCTGATAATTCTGGAAAATGTTTACAAAAAAAAATTATCTCGTGATACATCCAAATAAGATGAAATAGATAAATATAAATTATCTATATACATATTTATCTATATAAATAGATAGACCCATATAAATAGTCCTTACACTGAATTCTGCTCAAATCCCACCGCCGTGCGCATTTTTTTTTAGTCGTAATTTGAATAATTGATTTTAGGAATGTGTGTCATTTTAATATCGAAGTAGATCTCTCAATATTTCATACGATAGACGGCAGTAAATTATTATCATATGAAAACCGAGACCAGTAAACCTGCAACCTGCTGGTGGCTGCAGTAGTATGAAACGAAATGATTATTTAGTACGAACGTATATATTTACAGGTTTACCGTTTATCATCGGTAGAGATTGATTTCAGTTGGATTTCCACTTTGGGTCGTTCAGACACATATTATATATATAATATATACAGTTCCGAATAGACACGTATAATAAATCGATGACGAAAAAAAATCAACCAACCAACATAACACACAAATTGCAGTTTATCGCTCTGTCTTACAAAGTCCGGTTACACACGACGTATCTTGTGCAACTATATATCGCGGTGTGAGGATAAGGTACGATTCATTAAACGTAAGACACTATTTTTATAATATCGAGAAGTAATATCTTTTTGGAATTTTTTTTTTTTTTTTTTTGTTTTTAACTTTGTAATTTTTTTAAGTTTTTACTTTTTTTTTTGAACGACGACATACAGTTTTGGTTTCGTATTCCGAAGCGGAATATTTTTCTTAGTATTTCGATACATATAAATCGAATTTTGGACGTGTAATCGATGAGTTATAAGCAATTTAAGTTTAGATGAGAATATTATCCAGAGAAATTTAATCCGTAAAAATCAAATTTCCAACAAATCGTTTATTAGTTATTTAAATTTAAAAATTAGATGAGAGGAGTGACAACGATTTGCGGGGTACCCCTTTACCACACTACTCCGCTTATCTAAACTTTAAATGCTTATAACTAATGAACTACTTGTCTGAAATTTGATATTTATGGATTAAATTACTCCAAATAAGATTTTGCTTTGGAATATAAAATAAAAAAATGTCTGGTGTCATTCAAAACGGTAAAAAAAAAACTTAATGATAAAATATTGAATTTTTTTAGAAAATAATTTAAAATATTTATTTTGAAAAAAGTTAAAACTTTTTGAAATAATGAGTATAGACACTTAAATGGATTGCCTGGTATATTGATTTAAAAATATAAATGCATAGATAAATATAATATAGATAATAAAAACGAATAAACAGCATATTATTTAACTATTAGGGCCACTCGGGGAAGAATTTGATTGTGAATATAAAATTGAAAGTGGTTTTTGACAGGATGAAATAGACGCGAGATTTTTCAGTTCAATCCTCGTTGAAATGTCGGTAAAAATTTATCCGACGAAACAAAATTTGTAAATACGTCCTGACGAAATCCTTTTTTTGCGATGCGGTGAACACTTAAGTTAGTAACGCTGATGAACCTTTACTACTATGGTACAATGAAGTAGCACTACCACAGGTAGTTTACAGTTTCAGTTACAGTTACAGAATACATATATTCAGTTCAATGCATTTAACATTTCATTTTATATAAAACACAACATCTGTGTGTTTACTGAAAAAGCATAATTTAAATATTGATTTTAAAATAGAAATATGCGGGCAAATATAATATAGGTACCGAAAACAAACAAACAGCGTTAACTAATAGGGTAGCCCGGAGAAGAAGAATTCGGTTGTGCATATAAAACAATTTTAAAGTGGTTTTCGACAGAATGAAATAGACGCGAAATACTTCAGCCCTCCTGAAATGTCGGCGCAAATTTATCCGACGAAACAAAACTCATAAAGACGAAATCCTTTTAGCCGCGATGCGATGAGCACTAGAGTCGGGAGTACCTAACGCTGATGAACCTTCACTACTATGGTACGACAAAGTACCCACCACCACCACCGCCACCACCACCACCGCCACCACCACCACCGCCGCCACCACCACGGGCAGTTTACGGTGTGTTCGACGGAGACCGGTGAGGCTTTTCGCGCGATCGATATATGTGAATCTGGACAGTGTCCTGGGCAAGGGCGGGAAAGACGTAGTACCTACGGGTTATTGTGTGCGCTGAAAACGGGCCTGTTATACAGCACACGCGTCTGAGGTGTACGACCGCGCAAAACGAGCAAACAATATAACAACAGCCCAAATTGAAATCGATGTCGTGGCTTTATTTTATTTGCACCGCCCTCTTGGCCGGGGTGTACTTCATTCTCGAATGTTTATCGCCACACGTGATGGCGATATACGCGTGTCATGACACGAGGCCGCCGTGCACGTGTACAGAGCTCCAAGTAAACCGATTCCTCCAAGATCGCATGATATTATACAGCGTGTGTCCCGCAGTGATGTTTGAATTATTGGGAAATCGAAAGAAAATGAGATCGAATAAAATAATGCACCGTTTCAACTGAACATTGATTTGACACTAATCCGCATGAGGGGGGGGGGGCTCATTTATTTATATGATTCCTAATATTGAACTTGGTTAACCTGAAGTCGAAAGGACAGGAAAAAAATTTTGAGTTATCCGAATAAAATTTTAAAATATATATGTTTTTAAAAGAGTACAATATATTATGTATATTAATGCCTATATATTTATTATAATATGTAATACGAAAAAAAAATAAAAAAATACTTACTTTTTATATATTAGGTATAATTTTAAAAAGATATGTATATAAAAAAAATTAAGTTAGAAAATTATTTAAAAATAAATTTATTTTTGTTTGTATTTTTCTATTTATCGTAGAATTCGCGATGAATTGTTCTGTTTTATTTAAAGCTTCGAAAAATTCATCATTAGCCTCTGGTTTGCTTTCGATAAATCGCCTAACACTAATGATCTTATATTCGATATTAAATGTACATATATAAAGGAATCATCACAGTTTTATAATTATAAAAATCGAAACTTCGAGTTATTTGCGAAAATTATTCGAGTTAAACAAGATTTTTTTACATGTTTAAATAGAAAATTCTAGGAACCGGGGAAAAAGTCCAAGGTATCGACGATTTCGATTTAAAGAAGTTTTTTGAGTTCAAGTTCAACTGCATATTAAAATTTAACTAAGTGTTATAATTTTACATTTTTCATCATTTCAAACTTTAATTTTTTTCTTAGTTGTAATAAAAAGAAAAAATATTATTACATAGTTCCTATTCAATTTAAAAATGTATCGGTACATAATAAAATTAATAAATTTAATGAATTTTTGATATTAAATAAATAATAGATAGTAGTAACTTCAAAACAGTATGTTAATTAAAATATGCAACAAAAAAAACTTTTATTAAAAATTTATAATTTTATAAATATTTGTTATCATTTATAGCAGTGTGCAATTTTTATATTTTCAACAAATAACTATAATAATAAAATGAGTGAATACTTATTTAATATTTTATAAAATTGAATGTACATAAAAAAAAATATTTCATTGGCATTTAATATTTTATACAACGTACCCATTCGTTCTTTTAGCAAAATGTAGTGTGAGATTAATAATATTTCTAATTAAAATTAAAAGCTAGTTTAGGAGCCGAGTTCCCATGCACTCCTCCCTCAATTCGAGCACAATCGCACAATGCTGTTTTCTTAAACAGTTACGAGTATAAAGCCTTATTGAGTTTTTTAAAATTTAAGATGAACATATTTTTAATCGTATTTTTTTAAACAGTTAAAAAAATGATTAGAATTGGAGTAAATTAAGTTTTTGATTTTCTAAGAATAATAATTTGCAAAACACGAATCGCATTAGTTTTAATCAATCTCGATTGGAACGCAGATTTTTTTTTTTGACAATCTGTAAATATCTAATTATTAGTGAAGCTCAGTGACGGGTTTAAGGCACTGCGAGGTATGTGGTCACAAAGGGCCGAACATTTTGGAGAGGCGGCGAAATTGTATTAAAAATGTATTTAAAAAATAAATTTTATTTTACTATTTATGTAAAGACATTTTTAAGAAATTATTTTTTTTTTTTGGAATTACGCCTGCAAATTAAATTTTACATAGAGGCAGCAAATAAAAAATATAAAAAATATTCTATGAAATAAAAAATGAATAATGTCATACAAAAAAGTAAAAACATAAAAAATTGTAGTGATAAAAAGTAGTGAAAAATATGATTTATTCAGAAATGTTGTTTTGAATTGACATCAAAATATAATGTAAAATAAATATTTTCAAAAAAATTGAAACTTTTAGAAATATTGAGTGTAGACCCTTAAATGGCTCATTCCATATATGAAATCATTGACTATTAGAGTCTCTAAATTCAATGTATTATATCAAAAATATCTTTTTAATGCTTTAATTCTCTAACTATATATATATATATACCATCAAATTTAAATAAAAAGTAAACAAAAATCCTTTAAGCCCCTGTAGTGCCCATTTACCCCAGAGATGCCGTTCTGAAACAAATACTAATGTTATTTAAAAACAGATATTCACGTCATATTATATTTTTTTACTTCCATATACTCGGATGAGAACCTGGTTTTTTAGTATAATTCTTATTAAATATAAAAAAAAAAAAAACATTAATATTCCTATTTGAAATTCACAAAATTAGGTCAAGTTTTTTTATTATTTTTAAATAAAAAAACTGTTATTCACAGTGAAAAAATTGTACGTAGTCTTGTGTTAAAAATGTCCATTATCAAACACAAATATTTAATTAATAAAAAAAAACTATTTACCAAATTTAATGGTTTAGTTATAGAAATGCTTCCTTAAAAGTATATTTTATATGTAAAACTTTAAGTATCGAAATATAGTACGTACATATTATGTATAAATGTTATAAGAAATTAAACTGAAACAGGTAGGTTTGACAACATAAATATATCATGAAAAATTACTGTAAAACCGAATATGATTAAAAAAAAATAATAAAACTAAGCGATTTCCAATATATTGATTTTTTCCAACACGCTTAGACCCTGTCAAACAATGTCGAATCACACTCATTAATATTCCAGTTAGGTACCCCGTCATTTATTTCGTTTAAATAATTATTAATTAATATTAAACAACAAAAATACTAGAAAAAAAATAACTAGTTTTTATAATATGTAACCGTTATGAATATAATGCCTAGGCATTTAATTCTAATCTTATATTTTAATCAACATTATAAACAATTAAATATTTATGCATAAAAATATGACGATTGTATTTAGTGTACTCAAATCGTTATCTGTAGGTATCTTATATGAATAGAGCTGAGATTTTCATGCAATATAATCATTTTTTCTCGTGTTCCAAGAGTAGGTAAGTAAGTAGAAAATTTGTTTTTGGTGATAGTGATTATTTTGATGTCTTTATGACTTTGTCTTAGTTTTTAGAGTATTTTTCACTTTTTTACGCTTTCTTGAACGTAAATTGTTGCGATTAACAAGAGACTTTTGACCGACCACCGACGACGTTACTAAAGAGGTATATAGCACGATAAGTTACTGTCGTTAACAATTTTATCACAAATAGGCCTTTCCGTTCGGAATATCGCCGTTTCGTTTAAAATAAATCAAGAAAAATGTTAAGAAGATTTTTAATTAGATTAAGTCAGAGACCTATCAACCAAACAGGCAACAGCATACACAATACCTACTATTAAAAAAAAACACTATTGTAATATAATTTTTTTAATTTTTTTTTTTTAAATGTTTAAATAATTAAAAATAAACTTAAAGGCATATTTATAATGCATTTTTGATATATTTTAACGTTATTTATTATAATGATTTTAATTTAGTGACGTATCGTGAATTTTGATGTGCAACTATAGTGACTCCAGAGTTAACCTAACAGTGTACGTCATAGAAACCTACAAATTGGTTCAAACGTGTTTTCGCATTACGCGATAATATTATGCGAATACAATAATAATAATAATAATTTAAATACAACGTTGTCGTGTATTGTTCCCTATAATATTATTATGATAATTTATACACACTAAAACCTATTCACCATTAATTTAATATTAATATCATGTGACATTGAAGACATTGTGTGATCATGTTCAAACATAATATAGCATTGAATAGATTATCAATATAATTAAAAATATTTATTTAACAGTTTATCGCATGCAGTACCATATCTATAATTTTTTTTTCTTATTTATTAGCAAGTACAGAACGATTATACATCTAAAAAACATATTATACAACTTATAAATAAGACGAAATTTCAAATTTGTATAAAAATAAAATCTTTAACCCGTCTCAGTTAATAAATTTAATAAGGGACAGTCGATGAATATTCAGGTCATATTTAATTGGATTCGAAAGTCCTTTTAAGTTTTGAAAGTGCACGAATGCTTCCAGCTATCGGCGTTATTAAATCCACTTCATTTTCAGGACACCCCAACCGAACGTTAATGGTTCTACATACACTTTTCCACCTATTTGTAAGTATAAAATCTCTTAAAACATTTCATTTGAAAATAAATTTAGTGTAACTCTCTAGAACTAAAGTATATTATTCATTACATTAAAACACGTATCACTAAACACATTCGACTAATTTTCATTAAGAGGACATCACACCCGCATATGTGTTGTCTTTGTCTCACAAACGTAGGACGTAGCACATTTTCCGTTCACAATAATCCATTTTACTCCGTTATTTTTAAAACTAGAGTAAATTGATCTATTATATAACATTTTGATGTAAGATTGTTATCCTGAGTCGTCTCCGAGATTTTTATTGATATTTTAATTTTAAATCAAGTTATGCTTATTTTAAAATAAACAAAAAATGTACAGTTTTAAAAATGTTTACAATTCGCTTCGTGATACGAATAAATATATCAATAAAAACCTTCAACGTACCGCAGATATTAATCTTACCTTTAAATTTTGAAAATAAGTCAATTCAGTCTAATTTTAAGGTTAATAATGTTAAACTAATTATTGTGAACGTAAAATGTATTATTTTTTGTGTATTATGACAAATACCAAATCATTTAAACAATGTATAAAATAGGTTATTAAATATTATTCTTAAATTTCTATTGAAAATAAGGTGCCTATATTAATTTTATAACGAGAAATTAATTACACCACAAGTAAAACGTACAATGTGCTTTTCTATTGAAAGATTGAGACAAAAGTTCATATATTTCATAGAATATATATTATTATTTTAAACTATATAAAATACCCTGGAAAATAATATGTGCAGATGATATAGAGTAGAGGTACGTTAAACCAATGACGCAAACTGAAAACTTAAGAAAACTTTTAACACAAGAAAACGTTTCGAAAAGAAAAGTACTAAGAGATAGAGTAGTATAAAGACAGAATACATGCACCTTTCAAAATGTAAGAGAGATAAAACGGTGAGTGAATGTTTTATTAAAAAGGCCGCCATGGCTCCGAAAAATATGAATACAATAACGTAGATAATTAAATTAATTAAACAAGTAAAATGATAAACAAACAATTGAAAAATAATTTGACGATGCTTAATTATTACGAAACTTTCATTAAGTACTAAAAAAATGTTGCATATAATTGCTACCTACTATCAGTCTTGTTAAGAATTTTTTTCTAACGTATTATGAATACGTATTTAAATGCTTGGTGTCATTTGTATTCAAATACTGTCTTTCAAAAGTATTTGAATATAAATAAAAATATATTTTTAAAGTGTATTTAAAATACTTTACAAATACTTTTTTTTATATTTTGAATTTCAGAAGTGCTATACCTGATATTATATTTTAATCAGGCCAAGGTAAACTTCGGCTAAGTGTATATAAATTTTAGTCATTGTGTTCTCTACGTATTTTATTAATTTTTATAAACATTAAAAATATTATTTTAAACACAATTTTTAAAACAGTAAAATACGAAACGAAAATATTGGTCGTTGAAATACAATACAGTATGAAAAGAAAAAGTATTAAGTGTTCCGGAATAAAATACACTTGTCAAAAAATATATTTTAAGAAGTATTTAAAACACCAAAACAGTATTTAAATACAAGTATTCGAATACTTAACAAGACTGCAATCTACTACTATATACATTGCGTATTCTTCAAATTTCAACATTTTAACGTCGCACATTGGTGTGATTAACATGTTTTTAAATGGAGTCATAAATATAATATAATGCATACCATGTATTCATACATGGTGTGTATAAAATAAAAAAAAAATGAAATAATAATAAAATTATATTTTGCTCAAATATATTTTTGTCGGACAGTGGCTTTTATATTATAACAATGTAACGTCATAATGTAATACGACATTTGGCTGTTTTACTCAGCTTGTCATATATAATACACACATTACACGCGTATAATAGTAAGAGTTTTAAAACATCATCATCATCAGCAGAAGCAGCAGCAGCAACAACAAATAATAATAACAATGATTCCGAAAAAGTCCGTTTTTTAAATATTTTACATTGTAAAGTAAAATAATAAATTGTATTATTTCAATTATCATATTATTATATTCGAGGTACGAAAATCATAGATCTTAAAAACGTGTGAATCTCAACTACTTCGAACACATAATAATTCGTCAGTGAAAAGGCCAACTGAGATAACCATTAAAAACAAAATTCTACAGAAGACCCCCCAAAGTAGTTATAAAATTATTCCGAGTTAATCTTTTGGTGTTAATTTTACTTATCGTAAAACTCTGTATAATCTTGTAACTCTATATATGAATTTAATTTAAAGAATGCACATTTTGTTCATAACTGAATTACAAACCAAAGTAGAGATATTATAGTCGGTTACATTAATTATCTGTCTATCATACAAAATCACTACATCTTACATTAATTAGGGATCTGTAAGTTACACAACCTTGGAAAAATAACGAAAATTATCCAAATAACATAACTATAAATATGATGTTGTAGCTAACGTTAATCGGGAATTTTTTTGTTATTAAGGTTACGTCATTTTAGTTGAAAAAAAATGCAACTTTGTACCAGAAATACTTATTACTTGCCCAGAATGTGTCAAGAATATTATTCAATTATAACCTCACTTTTGAAAAAATAAATGAGGGTTTTCATCATCAGTTGGCCATCGACCAATTAGCTAGAAATGTTATTAAATTTTTTTTGAAAACCAGCTGTAAAAACACATTGCAAAGATCAGGTAAATCCGGAAAAATATTCACTCGTATCGGAATTAATAATATTATCTCGACTGTTCCTATAATTAATAAACGCTAATAAATCCATTAATGGTTTTCAACTGATTTTTTCGTCGTTTTAATCTGCATTATATACGATTAATACACGACTAATAAAATATAGAATAATTTAACACTTGCTTTAATTATTAAAAAACTATTATTTTTATAAATTCTTTATATTAAAAAAATATTAAAAAAAAACCAAATTTACACAGAACGTAGTTATTCGAAGTGAACACGTGAGCAAACACATATATATATATATATATATAATATGAAGAAAACTGTTGTATTTTATATTTACTACAGAAAAGCCAGCAGTCGGTGATCGGCAAAAGAAAAATGTGAGAGTTTAGAAGATACCAAACACCTTACATCTCGTGGGAATAACCCAGGGGCCTGTAATAGATTTTCGGAATACACGTATAATAATATGAGGTTTGACTTTTGTTTGAATTTTAAATTTATTAATTTATGCAAAAAATAAAAATCTACAAAAGTCGAAAGATGCAGACTTATATTATATAAGTACGTACCCTTATAATCGGAGGTCATAGGATATTATATGCATGACTGCTGATAATTAAATATGATATATTGAAATTTATCGCGATAAATCTGCTCTTTCGAAGCAACGTATATTAATAATAATATTACGTACATGGTCGGAGAAATTCGATTTTTTCCACGTCGTATCGAATTTAACATATCATATTCTTCTCTTCGACATTTGCACTCCTACGTGTCGAAAAAATCCTATTTTCTGAGATAATAATTGGTGGTTTATTCCCTTTTTAATTTTAACCCGAAACACTCAGTCTGTCGAAGATAAGAGCCATAACTATTATTGTAAATTTGTACATATAAATGGATGCAAATAATATAACTACACACAGTGAATAGTTGCAGACCTGCATTGAAGAGACGACCCGTCCCATCTGCTATATACAGACGGATTGCCCGCCAAAATTGAATTTTCCAACGAAAGGTTTAGGTTTAGCTTTTTTTCATATAAGTACACGCTTTGTTATATTTGAATTTCAAGTGCAACTTTCATACATTTTATAATATGTAATATGAATTTTCTAGAAATTGAAAAAAAATTGATTAAATTGATGTTATTTTTAAAAATATAATGGTAAACAATCATCGTTTATTTACATTCGAAAATATTCAAAAAAAATTTAGTCACACAATGCAATTGTTCATTTGGGATTATTTATAATTATCTAATCATAAACATAATATGCATTTATAATTCAAAATTTTTGTTCCGTTTAAGGACAATCTTAAAAAAGAGAAAAATTAAGACAAAAAAATAAATACAATTTTAATTTTTTGTTTTTAATGATAAAATAGAATATTTTTTAGAGTATTTTTTAAGCATTTTTTGCATATTATTAGAGCATACATTGTATTTTTTAGGACATATGCACAATATACGTATACATAAATTTTTTTAAGGTTTTTTTTAGAGCACAAAGTCACTAAGCCTCTCTCTCTCTCTCTCTCTCTCTCTCTCTCTAGCCCATATAAAAAAAAAATAATAAAAAAAATGCTTGGTCGATTGACTGAATTAAATCTGCTGTACGATATTCAATATGAAATACCTGCATATTATTATATAACGAACCAATCTCTTGTGGCACATGGGTGGTTTTCATACAAAATGTAAGGTGAAAAAACCTAATCAATCTTGTCGAATTTTTCAGTCGCTCAGTCGACCTTTGAACCATAACGTATATGCGCCGTTCGTCATCCTCAATTTTGATATGCCATGGTGATCAAGCAAATGGCTCCGTGACAATGACTCGGTCGAGGACCCCAGAGAGGACGGAAATCCTCTCTGTGACATAAAACCTGTCACATTGTACCCGAGTCTGATCAAGTAACTTTTGGGTATAAACGTGTTTTGCATGACGACATCATCGATTGATACGATAACAGTAATATTATTCTTAGTCTAAATTGATTATACTCTTTTTTCTTATTAAATATTCCATAATATGAACGTTCCAATAATTATCGCGGGATACAAAACGATTCGAGTCTTTCGTGATATTTATATTTTGCACTTTGCAGTAAACACGATTATAATTATTAGGTATGATATAATACAATAATTTATACAGTCCGAATACCAACATTTATAAAAATAAATTATACGTACCCGGAAGTATACTTTTTATTTTTATTAAAAAAATATTTTGCAATTGAATTAGTTTATTATTCGTTAATACAGACATTTATATATATAGTATTAAATAAGTATATTGTACAGGTATTCCGGAGAGGTAATAAAATTAATAGTATTACAAAACATGCTAACTCTGATCAATAATCATATCAGCGACTTTTTAATAGTTTTTTGATATTATCTGTGGTATTTTTAGTACGTAGTCTTGGGGTACTATTTATAATTACATTTTCTTTTACGCTGTCCAAATTCATGAGTTCTGTCTTACATTAGAACTGAAGCTTCTATAAGTTATTAAAAGCATTTTTGTAATTATTTTGATTTCAGTGTACAGCTTTCAAAAAAAAAAAAAATAAATTTAAATTGTTTATTTATTTTTTAACTCATTATCAACACTAAAAAGTTTATTCAATTCCGTCTCCCTATAATTATTTCATGTATTTCGTCGTTTATCATATGCATGCCATTTATTTAAATGTCAGTAAAAAAATATAGAAAATACAAAATATCAATAAAATTTATTATGTCATATTATATTTCTGAATATTTTATGAAAATTTTTCCAACCAAATAAAAAAATATATGTGTTTAGGTCAGTGTTTCTCAACCTTTTTTTACGATGACGCCATAATTTGGATCCATAAAAATGGCAACACGCTCAAAACAATTAGTGGATTTTTAAAAAAAGTAACAATTATAAACCTATATGTGAATAATTATTACGTTGACATGTAATCATTTTATTACAATACGTTATAAATAAAAAACATTTTTCGACAACACGCATCATTGTAATATACGATAAACTGGTTGAAAACCACTGCCGGCATAGGTTGTTAATATAATATCTTAATCAAACTCAATTATAGTTTTTATTTTACCCAAACGTACGGGAAAATATTATTGTAGTTGCGAGTTAATACAGTTTTATTACCATCGTCTAAAATAACTTTTCGTCAACTATTTGCATGAGTTGAATTGCACATACATAGATATTTACTGGTATGCTGAATACTAATTTTATCATAATAGATCGCCATTAAAATGTTTCGGGTATATTAGTAGTCTGGCATTTGGCCCATCACGTATGGTCCAGGTAAAATTTATTTAGATCTTTGAATTCTACTCCTGAACTTACTTTTAGAATTAATCATACTGTACTCACCATTGCATAAATGACACTGGCATAACATCCCGTTCTAAGCGACTGAAAACAACAGCAAGATTGGAGAATAGCCATGTTCAGGCGAAAAAATCAATTTGTTTCCTTTAAAACACACTGCGACTAAACATCACTCCGAGTTGAATTGATTCTCTAAAATAGAAATAAAACGTAAAAATATTATCACAATTCATGAAACACATTCGCTGACGATTTTATTCAGTAATAATAATTATTATCATACGAAAAGGAATAAACAAAATATAATATGTCGACAATCGAACGGTTTAAAATTATTTTTGTTTACAGAAAAGCTCAAATAATATTTCTATATTCGTTGAAATATTTAGTACTTTATACCTGTAACGTTTAGTGTAGTAATAGCTATAACCGTATACATTATATTTCCATTGCTAGCCCGTCGTATTATTATAATTATTAAATCCCTTAATGTAAACATAAATTGTATTTAATAACTCTTAAATCTTACGAGATGAACTCGTACATCGATTAAAATTTAAGAAATAATTCACTTTTAAATAATAATGATTTTTTTTTTATTCTAAGTGTTTGAAATTAAATTGACATTTTGTGTAAAATTTCTTCTAAAACCTACTGCTCTATTGGTATTCTTTCTAATTTTTTACCTATGTTTAAATTAAAAAATGAATTAATGAGGACAAATAAAATGAGAGTCCTAAATACTTATGTATAAAGAATTTGCACAGTCTTAATACCTGGGTTGAATTGATGGGATTGAATTACAGAATGTCTTATAATCAATTATAAGTACTATTTGAGTTTTTTTTTTTTAACAAACTAATATAGACTATAATATACATTATAATTATGAATATTAGATCATAAGTTTACAAAAATATAGCTAATTCTATAAATACCTAAAGCTTAATGAAGATTAATATTTTATTCATTGGCTAATTTTTTTCTCAAATATAATATGTTTGGGCTTATATTTTAGTCGTATTATATTGTTCGTATACAGAATACATAAATAGACAGAAATTAAAAATACAATAATTTATTGTTTGACTAATTATTTGTATTTTATAGTACACTGCAACAAATAGTGACAAAAACGCAGAAAATTTAATTAATTCTCATTAAGTCATAATGTAAATTCTTACCATCATTTTAGTATTGTTTAATCAAATTTAATCAATTTTAATTCAGTTATAAATTTTTATAAATTCCGTATATACCTAAATAAATTTTCTAAATCTGATAAATCCAATAATATCGTTAAATTATACATTTATATTATTCTATTATTGTTAACTTTTAAAAATTAAAATGCATTTAATAATATATTTTTTACAATAATATTATTTAAGTGTGAAACTAAATAATTTGCAAAAGTTTAAAAAAATGCATACTTCTAGAATAAAAGTATAAACCGTACCAGTCACCAGTCATACTACGATTACCCATCAATGCATATAATGTACTTAATGTTTATTTTAAGATTAAGCAATATGTATATAAACTACTTATGAACAAACAATATTTATATATTTGATTATTTATGGCTCATGTATAAGTTTTTGTTTAAAATATATTCTAAAAAAAATTTCAAAATTATATAAAATATAAAAAGAAAAATTGTAATGTGTTTTGCACTGCGCAAATATCAGTTTGATTACTTGTTATTTACCACACGGTAAAAAAACTCAATTTTGAATTCTAATGTTTAATTTTGACAGCTTTTATTAATAGCATGTCAAGTTTTCAAAACCATATTTACTATACATAACGTGAACGATATTTTCTCTGGGGAGAACCATTTTTAGTCGAACACCAAGCATAGAGGTTGATTTTCGCGGAGACACGAAGTACCATTATAGCAGATTACCAAAGATACCACTACCACGGTTTGTCTCCGGAGAAACAACACTTGTGTTCACAATAAAGACCCTCACTATATGACGGCTTTATATTGTAATCAAAAACTTTGTTTAAAATTGTTGATATTTATATTTTTTTGTACTTTTTATTTTTTTTTATTGAAGAGAAGTAAAACAACTCATACTCAAGCCATGTAAAATAGGTTATTACAATATCAAAGTTCAAAATACATTGGCAATGTGATTCTCTAGATAAAGGGAAGTCACCCATTGGTAAAAATACTTCACGTATAAGTTTAGGGCAGATACAACTGTGTGTAGAGGAGGGAATAAAATGTTGTATTGATATTTCTAGAATAATAATAAGCGTCAAGATTCCAATTTCTTTTAAATCCGCGAGTGGGATACGATCAGGGATTCGATTTGAGGACATGGTTTTCAGGGTGTGACATTTATGGGTTTAGTATTCAATGTAAAAGTTTCGTGTGAAAGCGCTTAAAATATAGTTAATTGCAACTTCATGATTATTGAGTATGTACAACCGGCCCCAAAAGTTTAATACCACAGAATTAAAGTGGTCTATATTTCTTGTATACCTATAATAATTATATTTCATCGAGTTCCAGCTATCGGCAAAAACAACCTGAGATCATCGACCCCGGCTCCCAAATGTGAACTCGATAGTTGAATTATTGAAATTCAGTTTAAACTGCACTATATACCATAACATGTCACATTTTAATCGAATAACAATACCAAGAAAACCTGGTGGTTGATTAGTTTGAGCAGATGGCTCCAGATCACCTACTAATACATACACTTAAGTTTAATTATTTATTAGTCTTATCTATCAAACTATGATGAACGGTGGTTGGTGGTGATTAGAATTTATATTTACTTTTGACTTTTGTTCCGCGTCATCATTTTGTTCCGAAGTTAGTTTTAGATTCTAAGTCGAACGAAGAATGTACTGATTTTTTAATAATGTGTGTGTGTGTGTTTTTTTATGTATTTTTTTCTATCTGTGTGCGTTATAAGTAATGATTCGATTTTCTCCATCGGGTATTCGTATTGTATTTAAACAAAATAATTTTATTGATTATTACACACATACTTGGAAAAATAAATAATGACAATAATATAATAATCAATTTTTCTTTATAAATGTCATACAAACCGCAAAAATAAATATACATAACAAAAAAAAAAATTTCAAAAAGTTTGAGAAAATAAGCAAAAAATAATAATATGACAATTTAAAAAAAAAGTTATTCGAAAAGAGTGAAAAGCCCAAAAATTACAAAAAATACAGTAAGAGGATGTAGAAAAAAAAAGTTGCTCAAAAAGAACGAAAAGCTGAAAACATACAAAAAAAAAAAAAAAAATACAATTTGAGAAAAAAAACACAAAAATATAAGTAATAATAAAGAAATAAAAAAAAAATGCATCCGAAAAGGTACATAGGCAAAGGTGGGGGGGTAGGGGTACGTGATGGTGCATTTGGTGTATAATGATGCACAGTTTAAGGCTACTGGTCACTTTCACAAAGCAATCCGGCCGGTCCAGCGGGGCGGACGAGCGTCGCGGGCGCGTTTGCTCGAGAACGCGATGACGACCGTGACGGCGAGCGAAGCCCGACCGCGACAACCGCGGGAGCGACTACGGAATGACGGCGGGAGGCTAAAGAGCGGTGTGCTCTCGACGGCGCTGCTGGTGCCGAAGACGACTTTCGTGACGGCCACGACGGTGACCAAAGCACGGAGTGAGCGAAGACTTCTATAATTTCGGTGCTGCGGAATCGGCGTCATCCACGGAGGCGAGACTCTGTGGCCCGCGGGGGATCGTACCACTGGACGAAAAGGTGAGAGAATCGGAGGACCACACCACAACGCGCCGCGGTCCTGATTCTCTCCGTGATTTTAGTCCTGGCGTCCCCCATCGGCGCCCAGTCTCCGTCTGGTGACCACGCCGAGGAGTTCCGCACCGCCGAACACTGAAACTTTTCGTTTCCGCGGGCTGACGTCCTAGCTCGTTCCTGCACTTATTATAGGTCCTCCACTCACCCTCCGCGCACCGCGGTCTCCGTCGCCACCGTAACTGGTCGTCTCCGTGCGGCACCGCTGCCGTAGCCCACTCCGCTCGCGACCGAAACGGCCGGGCATCCGTC
>JACXSJ010000729.1:70696-178677 GCA_014851325.1 Pentalonia nigronervosa
GGGGGGGGGGGGGGGGGAGAGACGCGCGGAAAACTGTGGACGCTCATTCCCTCCGACAGCAACCGCACAACAGCGCTCGTCCGCCTGTCTTAGCCACACTCCACACCGATGCCACAAATCCCGTGACTCTTGGTGCTCCCGATGTGGATTGGCAGCGAGCACTGTTGCGGTCACTTCCGGGTCGAACCAACCGACCAGTTCTCCGAACACGTTCCTCACTTCAATTCCCCCGACCGGCAATTTTTAAGGACATCTTGTTCCGAGTCGTTTTGAATGTCGACGACGTTCTCGTCGTTTCCTTGGTCCGCGGGCGGTGCCGATACGTTTCCGTCGTCGACTACCGATTTTGCTGTTGGATAAATCGATTGGTGAGGGATTCGGAGATGGCGGCGCATCGCCACCCGCGATTATTGGAACATTCAAATTGTCTAACATTTGAACCGAATATAATGACTTCCGCGACTCCTCTACGGATGAATCTTTATAGTCGTAGTCGTCAAGTTCGCTTATTTTCTATATTTTCTTATTTCTATCAGTTCGTATAGTGGAGTAGAGACATTGCTCTCTACTACTTTCGAAACGGTGTTGTTTATTTCTTTGTCTGACTCGACGATCGATAAAGCCATTTCGTATTAGCGTAGAATGTTAATTAGATTTAATGAAATATTTTAGTTACACTGTTCGGCCTTTGGTGTCTGAATTATAAGTGAATGTTTTTTTAGAGATCGTTCTAAACCGTTTCCGATAAATTAAAATATCACCCAGACGACGTATTTTTTACTAGCCAGCAAGTACGCGGCGGCGGTGTTGTTTGTATGTTATTATTCTATTCGGCGTACGTCAGCTGAATTTCGGGCTCATTTATTTTTCCCAAGACCATTTTTAATAATATTATTATTATTATTATTATTGATATGCCAGATATGCTCTCACACAGGTATACCGCTATACTCATTTTTTACTTTTATAATAGGTGATGTATTTTATACGGTAAGCGGAGCGATAAATGTTTTGCGATTCTACGATGACGTGTACACGGTTTTACTGTAGACAAATGCCCCGATCTTTAACATTGAGGGCGATTTCTGACTGAAAATTGTATCTAATAAGTATATTTGAGGCGTAAAATGTATACTTCTAAGTGCTTTTCTTAATAACGAGGAAAAACAACAAAACAGTGTAAAGAAAAACGAGTATTTTATTACGCAAATACTAAATTTCGAAAAAATAGGTTTTCTTATTTTGTTGTATAATTCAAAAACGATTATGCGTTGTAGATATATACTTTAAATTTTCACCTAATGTTTTTAGTAGTATCCTCTATACATTGAGTAATTTTCAAAACATATAGCCTTTTTTACAGTCGTTTAAAATGTTCAGCTTTTAAAAATAAACACCAATAAATAAATTTTTACTTAGTCAATATACTTTTTTCACTTGACCTTATAAAATAATATTTATTTCTAAAATATAATAATATTAAATGGTGTGTAAAATAATCATATATTATGCAACTGGCATCTGGCAATAACACGTGTGTTAACCCTAATACTATTTGAATATAAACATTTTGTATGTTGTGAATTCAGGATTTCGATATTTTCTTGTCAAATGTTGTAAGAAAAAATTAATTTTTACTTTTTATTAAATCGTTTTTTTTATTTGATGACACTAATAACCAACATAATATTCTAATTCAATTCAATGTTTGATTTTTAAAAATATTTTAAGTTCAAATTTGGACGAAATTAGATATTTAAATAAAGAATGTCAATGTTTGTTATTTCATTGAAATTTAAAAATATTTTTCGTATGGACTTGAAACTTTATGTATATTATTATATTTTATACACTCAATGACATTCTCAAATTCTGTATTTTCTACAAAAATTAATTCAACCTACTGTGTTATTAATAGTAAAATTAATTATTTTAATAGCAATAATATCATAAAATACACTTATTTATGTAGGCTGACAGACCGTCTTCGCTTAGAATCGTTTTTCGTCTACCATGATTTTATATCATTGAATTCATATTTACCATATCTATTATAGTAACCCTACTTGACACCCAAATTACAGCATAGTAGTACCCACTTTTTATTTTTTTTTTTTAATATATTATACAACAAATGTTGGAATGTTTGATAACAGCCCCCTAAATATTTCTGATTTTGTATTTTCAACAAATTTACTCGGATTATTATTAGTTTTAGAGTGGAAATATTTGCTTAATTTATTTGTATACTCGATATTAAAAAAATAATAGATCTTAAAATATTTTATTTATTAATTATTACCTGCTAGGCACGGTATATTGAATAGTTTAAAGTTAAATTTTAAATATAATTTTAGTTAACTTAATTTTTATATCATCAATATGCCTTTATTCTAATGTTAATGTATTGACTAAAAGACATCGTGGCGAAAAATATGAATTTAATTAAGTTGCAATCCCTTTTATGGAACTATACCCATATAAATAGTTTTTTATTTAAAATTATATCAGTTTGAAGTGAAAGTATTATATAACTATATTCAAAACAAAACAAATAATAAAGTAGTAAATTATACCAAACTATACTTGTATATTCGACAAATTTCGCTGTATTGAAAGTGTTTTACAACAGTTGTGAGCTAATTATGAATAAATTTCATGCATACAATTGAATAAATGATATTTGAGAAAAAATATAACCAAAAATAATTATTGATAGAATCAATACGAAAATGTAAGAAAAAAATGAGCTTTTGCGCCAGTAAAACTTCAAATAAATCTTTCGATTTATTATAATATAAATAAATTAAATAAAAAATTGCGGTGGGAAGATTACCACAATAAAGACTTCAAACACAGTATTGACCTTAATTATATTTTTCGGAGAAAAAGCACGATTAATTTTAAAAGCGTTGTATATACCATTGTAAAATAAATTGTTAAAATCATTGATAAATACACTGAGTCACGAAGTCACTGCACACATAAACGTTAACTATATATATTGTTGTATAAAACATAAAACATATTTGTAGAAGAAAGCTAAAGTGGTTAGCCAACAATAATAATAATAGTAAATTCTTCCATCTATGTAGTGTCTATGCACTAAATGGAGACTAAATGTGTGGAAAATAGTTCAGTGGAAAATTGGTCAGTTTCATTGATCGTCGAAGAAAATAAATAAGAAAATAGCATAATACCAATGAATAAATTCTATTTAAAATGAAAATTATATTAAAAATTAAGTCTTATAAAAGATTGCAATATTCATAAAAAAAACACACTTTTAAGTTTAAATATAAATTTGTAGTTTAAAATCATTCAAAAATTTACTGGAATTTAATTTAAATAAAGAATAATAAAAATGTTTGAATATATACATATAGTCGATTGTTGGTAACTCATACAATAGAATTATATTTATCAGTAGCTGTGAATATCAATGAAAATTTGGATATTTGTATAGAATGAACTGAAGACGATATCATCTCCGATTCAATATTAGCAAGGATAACGTAGAAGAAGTCGAAGACCTGCACCATAAAAAGTAAAGAAGCAACACTTGCTTGAGAAACATTACATAAATATATTGAAAGCAAAGAAGGTATAAAAGATTTGTTTAATCCAATAGTTTTTTTAGAAAATAGAATTGAGAACTATGTTTTAAACAAACAAAAACAATTAATCTTAGACCAATTCATTAAAAAACATAACATGTAAGTAGGTATGTATATTTTTTTATTTATTTAATGTAAACTACATACATATTTAAAAATAAATAAATAATTTTTGTTTGTTTTGATAACTCGACATTTTGAATTTTGAAATCCCGAGAGTCGACTCTTTTACTAATATATTAGTTACATTAATAAAAATATATATAATATACCTATATCTTTATCTGGTGATCAATTTACCTAACGTAATATACTCATTATTTCAAAAAAATTTAACTTTAATGAAAATATTTTTTGCATAATTTTGAGTCATTAAAAAACAAAACTTTTCTTAACAAGTACAATTTTACTAATTGTTATAATTGTCATTTTTGAAATTTTATACTTTTTTAATGACCTTACGAATTTTTAATTCCTTATTTCAGGGCACAATTTTTTTTGGAATACTTCTATATAAATTTATGAAAATCGGATTTTATTGTGAGTAGCTTATGAGTTATAACTTTAAATACTTAGTTATAACTAATAGACTACTATCCGAAATTTAATTTATATAGATCAAAAGACTCCAAATAATATTTAGCTTCGGAGTATGAAGTTAAAAATGTGTGTTGTCATTCAAAAAATAAAAACCGAAAAAATGATAACGATGAACAATAGTGAAAAATCAAATTTTTTCTAAAAATGTTGTTTTGTAAAGACTTAATATTATGTGAAAGAAATATTTTCAAAAAAAATTGTTTTCTGAAACATTTAGTGTTTCTCATTTAATAGATCTCTCGTCCATATACAGTCTGATCTCTGTTATAGTAATATGTATTATGAGGCCATACATATTATGTTGATGAACCATTTTAGTTGTATTTGAATTGGACAGTAATATTTTTTTGTATAGTATTAGAAGATGGCAAACGAACAATAGTATTGCAATGAAAAAATAATGAAGCAAAGTGTAAAATTATATTACGAGATTGTTTTGTATAAAAAATAATGTGTACATAATTTATATTTAATTACAATTTTTACACATCATTTCGTCGTGTAAAACGTCCTTATAACGATGTCGAAAACACATAATACATAAATTATTTATGTAATTTATTATTTATATACACATTTGATGCTCTGGTAGCATAATATTTTTTGTTTTTGTAAACTGTCACTCATTGAACAATAGTTATTAATGTGTAAATATGATATTACCTATGGGTTTTTACTTTTTGTTTTATAATGATTTTTAATATTGTATAGATTATTCATTTTTCTGAATACGTACAATTTTCATGGTTTGACCGTAATTATAAATGCAAATAACAAAATGCATTTTTCACACGAATGCCATGATTTGTAAGGCTTTAAATCTATATAGATATCATCCTACACCTAATTAATACCCATATACCAGATACCTATTATATACCTCTCTAAGTATTCTGTATTTTAATCTTCTTCTTTGTATTCAATCCTAAGATTGGTTTGCAGCAATTTTCTACTCTTCTCTGTTACTTGCCTTTATCTTTGTTTCTTTGTAAGAATTATATCCTTATAATGTCTTTCATCATTTGTCGCATGTACTCCAACCCTGGTCTTCTCCTATAATATTTTCCTTCTACCGCACCATTCTACAATAAGTCCCAGCAACCCTCCATGTCTCAATAGTACATGTCCAATCCATTCATTCTATCATTTCTTGAAACTATTCCATAGCGCTTTTCTTCTCGATATTCTTTTTAACATTTCCTTCATGCCGTTACTTACCATTTCCGTCCAACTTATCTTGAACATTTTTCTGTAACACCACACCTCAAAAGTTTCTATTCTTCTCTATTATTCTTTTATGTTAATAGCTGGTAATTATATGAAAGCATACTTTGGATGTTAGTTTAGTATTAAGTTTAAAGTCTATAGAACAACCGTATGTAGTTATGTGATACAGAAGCTATGTTTAATCCGTGGTCACTAGAGAGCCCGGATGTGGACATGCTTGGTTAATGATTTTTTTTTTCAAAGATTTATGGGAATGTGTCGGATCAATACAAGGAACTGTTGCAGAATATGGAGAAATGGGTGGATCGCTATGATAGGATTTCTATAGTTCCACGAATAAACTTATAAATTAGCTCATAAAAAGTAAAGTGTTGGTATGGGTACATTAAAATTATATTCTTCAGATATTTCTATGAATTATAACTCCATATTATTAATTAATGGCTGCTAAAATTATACGTTTATGCTTTTACTTCATTCCATGTTGCTTCATTTTGTTGGTTTAAATACTTAGCTAAGATCTAAGATAAGTAAACAGAGATTAACCGGTTCCATCTTATTAGATACACATCGAAATATTGAAGTGAATATACGCAGACAACCATATATTGATTTTCAAACGTCAAAAAAGAACTATGTTACTTTGAAAAATGACTATTCATTGTGCTTTTTTTTATACTTTTTAATGTCATAATAAAATAAAATAAAATATTTTGTTATAGGTACATTAAACATATTTTCAGTTTTAAAATTGCACCTTCTTTGATTGATCTTCAAATATGCCACTGGATTTGTGTGTGATGTAATGTACCTAATGACACGTGCATAAAACTAAGTATATTATAGTTTATGATTATAAAAAATAACTCTCAATATTTGTTTATTTATTTTTAATTTAATGTTTAAATATGCATTTACATATTGTATAACAGTGTGACGAAATAAAATTGTATTGAGATCGTCACATTAGCACTTGTTGGTTTCATATTTTAGATGTATGATAAATGTACGTCCAGCAAAAATTTAGATTTTATATCTTTAATCTCAATACGAGTTGACCTATACCATCAATTGTAAGTAAATGTAATCATGTAATTAGTGCTCTTTCGTTTTCCTATTTTTGATTTTTTAGTTATAATTAATAATTATACAAAATATTAAAATTATTCATAAACGCTCATAATGTCATAACTCATTTTATTGTATTATATACCTAACCTACCCGCGTAGTGTCAAGTCGTAATTAAATAATTTAAATTCAAACTGACTTAAATACACGCACTTAAATTAGTAGAATATAAATGGTTGAATGCATTTTTAATTATTTTTTTACGAGAATAACGGTTAAGTTAAGACATCTCATACGTAGAATTTTTTTTAAAGTATAAATTACATTATAATACTAAAAAAAGTAAATACCTGTTCTTACTTTATATTCTGAAAAGTGTTGACCGAAAATAAGTCAGAACACTCATTTTAATAATTATAAAAAATATTTTTATTCATCTTTTTTTAATCGAATAATATGATTTAGTCTTAAGTGTTAATAAAGACACATTTTATGTGTTCATGCAGATGCTTGGTCAAGTCACCTATGGATATAATGTGTTTGAGTTAAATAACTTTGTTAATTAAAAAAACTCAACCAGGATATTAAAAACCGTACAAAATACCTACAAACTGCAATTTTTATATACTTCCTATAAAAAATTTGATATGGGTTGTTTTATAAATGACGTCTCATTTTATTTTTTCCGACATTTGTATATTTTTTATAATAATTATAACACGTGCACGTGCGTTTATTAATTTTGTCATATCATGTTATTACAATATACGAAAGGTTTGCGGATTTAATGTTTTATATTTATGTATCGCTTATTGTTTTAATAAATTATTAAAATAGCGAACAAAAATTGATTAACAAACAACCCATAATTGGTGATGTTTTAACCCGCGTGTTTAAATTGAATTGTTAGCTTTTAAACAACACTGTTCCATCCAGTAGAAGATTATACTAAAATTAAATGCGTGCTCCGTGTACGGAAATTGAAATAACATTTGCTTACAAAATAAAATAAATGCCATGATGGATCATGTGACTCAGTGCCTTAATTCCATGGGCCCCGGTATTTTCACACTCGTTAAACTGCAGAATGGATAAATGATTTAAATAAGTAACGACATAATTATTGCCAATAACGACTTTCATTTAACAATTTTTTGGGGTAGAAATAAGAATTACGATCCCCGAACTGGAAAATAATAAAAGAAATGCATAAACAAGCGGACCCATATTTGTCAGGATGTTTTTTAAGTCGGACTCTCGAGAGATTCCGTTAGATCGCTTGCACCATTTACTCGAATATCGACTTTGGAATGGTTATAATTCATGTTATGCCAAATCCAGCAGTTCAAATATTTTAACCGTGGAAGAGAAAGCATTCGCATTAGACCCTTTATTGTCAAGGTTTGCAAAACGAAACATAAACTTTACAACTATTTACCTTCATTAAGGTTTCCGGGAGAAATGTTAACATTTACCCTATTAATTATTCTTATATACCGTTTGAAATGTGGTGTTCAACGTGTTAATACGGCTAGTATGCGTGCGTTTATACTTTTGGGAAATTCTTTTCCAACATTAATGGATTTTTAGCACAGTCGGCTGTGTAACGAAGGAGCGATTCACCATCTACGAATTCCACTACTGTGAAGGTAAGCGCTATTTTTTATTTTTCCAAAAACACTAAGCATATTATTTATTAAACATGTGCAAATATATTTCAACAGACAATTATGAGTTGTATTTCGAGTTAGTAAAAAAATAAGGCGAATCATAACCTCTCAGAAAACACGAATAAATTGTGGAAAATGACTGAATGTAGTTGTTGCACATTATTATATCACTTGTCGATATGAATTTTTCAACATTTCATTACTTTTCAACATTCTATTACGTCACGTAGAATTAACAACTAATTAACAAGCCTTCACCATCACCGTGTAACTAGGGGAATGGGGGGGGGGGGGTGCAAAAGTGTGTTTAACACCCCTTGGTTTTTGTTAGATCTAGCTATTATTATTTTAGTGAAATACCATAAATTTTATATTTTGAATTATGAGATGTTTATCTAAAACTAATTAGAACTATATTTTGATCATGAGTCGTGTTATGAATTTGTTTTAAATTATTCCATACTCCTATAATTGATAGACGATTTTACACATTACCCAGAAATATATGACTTATAATGGATTACATCAAATAGCATTATAACGATATACGCTACTGTGTATTGATAGTGTAAACCCCGTGATGAGTTTTATCAACCAGATCAAAATTTAAATTAATATTAATAGATAATACATAATGAATTTATTTTATTTTCATCATTAAAATATAAAGTGTGTTCAATTGTGTATAAACATTTTAAAAGTATTGATTATTGCAAGTTTGTAACTTATACGATCGCTGTGTAGTTATGATAATTGATGACGGTGTGGAGGCTTCGGAGAAATAATGTGTAAAGTATTTATATATATATATATATATATAAATACTTTTTAATAACTTTCTTACGACGTTTTAAGTAACAAATAGATTAAAATGCGAAAATTGTAAGACCATGCTGGTATACAATAAGAAATTAATTCAAACAATTATTGTTAATACATAGTGTTCTGTGTTGTATAGTTTTCAATCTGAATACTAAAAGCGTGATGAAATACAATCATACTTCATTACGGAATTTCTGATCAGAACACAACTCACTTATCGTGAATTATAGCAGAGAGCGACTTTTTTTAATTTCTATGTATATACGAATGTTTGCTCTTTACAAATTACATAATAGCAATGATATTGTTCTGAACTAAATTAAAACTATAGGTACGCGACTATAAATTATGTGACTTTAGAATTTAAATTATTTCCATTTCGGTCATTCTATAAATTGACCGAAATAAATTATACAAAGCAAAACCATTAAAATCGTTTAGAACATTTTAGTTGACACGAAAACGTTTTTTATACGTCTATTAAGAATCAAATATTATTTTACAATAATTATTCTTGGACGAATAAATTGTCGAATATTTGTAATAGTTTTAATGGAGTTTGTCGTTTACGCATCATTAACCTTCAAGGTAAAAACGCAGCTGTGAGTACCTACATACCTACTATCTATTAGTTTATGTAGAGTGACATGGACGCATATGATACAAGTACCAACCTATATCTCAGGTTCAAAAAAAAAATGTATATTTAAAAAGAATTAGTTTTAAATGATATTTAAAATTTAGTTTTCAAAATATGTTGTCATTTTTTTTCACGAACTATAACGAATTTGGTCAAACTAAGATATTTAGATGATTACATATTTTTTTAAACAATAATTATACGCAAACATTTGTAAAAAAGGGTCATTCTTAACTTTTTAGCGATACATAAATGTTTTACGCCCAGCTTTAAGCTACATATACTCCTTTAGTTTACTAAATTCGTATCCTAAAACCACACGAAGAAATAGTTACTTCCGGAATTTGATTTTCGTAAGTACATTGCCAGCAAATATTTCGTTCGGATGTCGTTAGGCTGGACCACCCACGGAGAGGGATAAATTGTCTCGAAGAAAGATATGAACACTGTAAAAGTTACATGATATATAAACTGAAAATTAGAATAACACTAATACTCTGTTATTCCGTTCAACGTAAAATACGTTGACTAAGTTTAATCGAAACAAATATAGTGTATTTGAAATATAAAAGCTTTTCAAAAAAATTATAGCACTATTATAATTTAATTTTCAAACCAATATGAATGCGAATTTTTTTTTTTTATTAATTAGAAAATTTACAATCTATATAACATGACACAATAAGTAAAAAGGATAACTGATATAACATTATATACATAATAAAAATACACATAAGGTACATGATGAGGGAAATCATCCAACGATGGTACCCTCTAGAAATGCGAATTATTGCATTATTTCAACAAATACATAATAATATTTTATAACTGTCACAAATTACTGCAGACAGTATTATGAAATATTTATAAAAGATTGTCAAACAATATTTAATAGTGTTGTACGGATAATTAGTATAATTTTACTAAAATATTATTTGCGTGTTCTGCGAATGAGTTATTATGATTCACAAGATCATTATCTGAATAAATTATGCCAATATAATATTAGTAATTAGCAAGGCTGGGAATTAACGAGTTAATAAGTTAAGTTACTTTTAACTAAGTTAACTAACGAGTTAGGTCCTTTTATTTTTATAAGTAACTTCTATCTTACAGAGTTAATTTATTTTAAAATCATGTTAATTTATTTGTTTTTTCTAATATAAATTTCATAGATATAAAATTATATTTTGATTTTTATAACTTATTTTTGTAAAAAAAAATAATAATAATTGTCTGAAAAATCAAATACTATTTATGTTATTTTATTCTGTATTTTAAATAAGTTCTAAATTGTAAACTGTTGTAAGTGTTTCGCATTATTTCTGTATTTGAGATTTCAATAGGTATTAAAATAACGTAATAAGTACTTAGTTACGAGTAAATAACGAAAAGGTTTAATATAATATATAATGTATACTGTAGAATGTTAAGTTGTTATAAGTAATAAATTATAATATTTTAATTGATAATTGCTAAGTACCTACTATAATAAATACAAGTACATACATTTTTAAAAAATATAAAGACCTCCATTATAATATATTATTTGTTAAGCTTAAATAAAAAAGTATGATAAATAATTTTACATGGAAAAAAGTAACTTATCTTTAACTAAGTAAGTTACTTTTTTTTCAAATTAATTTTTAACTTTTAACGAGTTTAATAAAAAAGAAAAGTAACTTTTAACTTTAAACTTAACTTACATTTTTCTATATTATTTTAACTTAATCAGTTAAAAAAATTAGTTAATTGCCCAGCGTTGGTAATTAGTTCACCCACTCGAGTTAAGAATACAAACTTGAAAATGTCAGATTTCGTGAATAATTTTAACTTTCTTTTAGAAATTCTTACGACACAATCCATTAGCAGTTAAATCAACAAAAGTGGAATTACACCTATCTAAGAAATGTGTACAAAATCATAACCATATTGTGGCACGACTTTATAGGTGGGAGGGGAAGGGGGGGTAGTCAAAAACCTATATTTTAGTGATCTTAGTGATTTTTAGTGATTTTAGTTTAAAACAGATGAAATTATGTTAGTAGTCTACTATGGTAAAATTCACGAGCGGCTTCTGTAGTTGTGTGTGTGTGTGTATGTATGTCAGTAGCAGAAGTGGCAGAAGTGTCAGAAGTATAACTTCCTCATTTGGTTGAAAAAACGTTTCCACAAAATAATTGTATGAGAGTATAAGAAGCTTTTTTTTATATCCCGAATCGCCTATCGGTGGTCTATAGGACAAGAATGTGTGCTGTGTAATCAATTTAAACGTTTATAAATTTCATAAAATCAAATAACTATAAATTGAGCTGGTATAATAACTGGTAATTGATATCTATTTTACACGAATACAATTTTAACTTAAATGAAAAGGTTGATATAAATAGGAAGACTAATATAATTATATGCCCACAAAAAATGCTCCCCTCCTCCTTGGATAATTTCTGGACACGCCACTGGTATTTGTATGTGTACTCGTTTTCAAACAAGCCGAGTTTGTCGTAGGGAATTGGAAATATTTGGATGGCTGGGTCCGATTGGATAACGTGGTGACATTGCCACCTTGACTTAAGTACACCAAAATTGCTATATGCACTGTAGTCCCATGTTTTACGTTTGAAATCCTCTGCCAAGTCAGTCTATAAATTGATTTTTGAAAACGTGTTAATATATTTATAAACGGACTGAACGCTTTAATATATTCGGTCAAAACGTATAGCATTCGAATCGTAAATTTGTAAATTCCGTTTGCAATCGTAATCGATAAATTACTCTTACCAATGCGAATAAATATACTCAGCTGGTTATGGTGATAAAATATGATCCCTCGAAAGGACGCGATAACAAAACACGGTCTACAGAAAGTTAAGATGAAACACGTCCAGAACAAACAATAATTATGTTTAGGTACATTTTACGTGTGTAATTTCAACGACAATATTATTATAATAATTAATGTTAAATGTAATTGAGGTATTGCCCGCTTCTGTTTTATCAATAAAATACGTAACTGACAATCTAAATTCTTCAAAATTATATCAAAAAAATGAAAACTGAGTAGGTACGATAAAAATCGGTGAAATCATGAACATTTTCTGGTAAATATAACTATTCATTTTTTTCATTCATACCTTTTACTTAAATTAATTTTGCACGCGCCCCTCGAAATTCAACGAGATTATAAACGTACTTGATTTATAAATACAAATTATAATGTTTAATGAAGCCTGTGAAATCGTACCTCTATAACGCACAGTCAAAGGCATTATTTTATATTTTATTTGAGTGTTTTAAATAATGATTGTATATTATATTAATAGCAGGCGTTTTCTTCAAAAAGCTCTAATTTGAATTTTCAAAATACAACATAACTTGAAAGTTTTTGTTTTTTCCATCAAATATTACAATATTATAGTTTTAATGTATACATTATAATATACTATGAGTATCGTTCACATGATATTATTACATAATATGTTCTATACGATTATTCAAGGTATCGTATGTTACTTTTATGTTGATTTTTTACAAACAACAAAATATTAATAATAAAGAATTTGTCCCGTTGGAAATAAAATATGTCAAAAGTAGCTATACACTAAATAACATGTATGTATGAGTTTTTGTTATGAAGTTATTTTTAGAACGATCTATATATTAATTTTTTTAGGTTATCGCGCAAACCACCGAAACTAATTTCTATTTTAAATGCTGAATGTCGAGTTGCAAATTATTATATAATTATAGAATTATAAAGTTATTAATATTCGCAGCATTCTTTAAGTATAATGATACAGAATAAGTATATATTATTATTTATTATAATATATATTATGCAGTTAATAATTTTAAATCGTCAATTGACAATATCTATTAGAAACTTTTTACAATAATCTCTATAGACATTAGGCACAATGAAAAAATCGTTTTAGAGCAAATAAATTAAGAAAAAAATGATTATTTTGCACAAAAATAATTTTATATTCTTGATATAAAAAATGATATGAATATATCATTTTACCGAATACAATTGGGAGGAAAATTAGACAACAAATTCTGCCGAAGTAAAAAATAAAATATAACAACTGAATGTGATTATTTTAACACGTCATATAAATACTAGCCAAAAACAAATTTTAGCCAGCAACATATGTTATATAGATAGCTGCTATTATGTATACGAAGTGGGTATATTTTTATTCTTTTAAAAGACGATGTGCAATTTTAATTTCATATTCATAAGCAGAATATTATTCGGAGTATTTCGACCTATAAAAATTAAATTTTGGATAAGTTTGTTTATTAGATTAGTGTTTAAAATGTCGATGAATAGAATATAATATAGTGGACCAATATTTTGAAAGGTAACCCTGCAGTTGTACCACTTCACCACTTATCTAAACTTTAAACACTTTTCGATGGCTGTACATCGAAATATTCCAAAAATATTCTACTCTGGAATATAAGGAATCAAACAAAATCGTCAAAAAAAAAAAAAAAAAAATTATAAAAATGTCGTTTTTTGCGATTATTAAAACGATATAAAAAAATTGATATTTTCAAAAACATCAATAGTTTTTAAAATAAAGATGAGAGTATCTGTGACGTCTATAGATGTACAACCCGATATATATAGGGTACTTTAAATACAACACATTCGTTCGTGCATCTCTACTGAGCTCGTTGGCGTGATTAGGGATCGTTTTTCATACGCTTTACAACCACGGACTGCATGTGCAGATAATTTATCTCCGAGCTTTATCTGTTTGGCTTAAATGGTACATGCCATATGGCGAGGAGAAATACTACGATGGTACAATGATTCCCACGAGGGGATGCGTACTACAGCCAAGACACGTTTTAGTCGCTGCCCATATATATTATATATATATATATATATATGTAAGTAGTCGAGTTGTGAGCAAAGATATAAATTTTAACGTACGTAGTCTTATGTAGTGACGTTATATAATAATATTATGATATATCGCAAGAAATTTCTATACTTAAAAGTGTTTTTCTAAACTATTCAATACGAAATATTATACATATGTGTAAATCTTAATATTGTACTTAACCTACACACTATATATGTAAATAAATGTACTTAAATGATATTAAAATAAAATAAAAAACTATAAAAATTATAAAATGAAATCGGTGGAATTTACATGAAAAGATTTAAAAAGGTCATAGTCGTTGGAATTTATATGCACCCCACTGCAGATTTCCTATAAGCTCCCCGAAAACAGACAGCTTTTTAGTAATGTGGCTGTGTAAAATCAAAGCCCCCTGCTCACATTAATGTTAAAAATGTTGGCTCCCCTAAAATTTTAATGGATTTCTGCTTACATACATACTAGGTTATATTCGTACCATACGTCTTCTTATGTAGTGACTTTATATACCAAATATTCTGTAAGAAATTTCTATTTAAAAATATTTTTCTAAATTATTCATTACAAAATATTTTATAATTGTAATTATAATTACTATAAAATTACATATTTATTATACAACACCGTCCTACACATGGTGTTTTTATAACCGCACTATTGCGCTATACTCCAGCTCGTTCTGTTGGATATATTTTTGAATTCCGGAAATTTTTAAAAATTTTTTCATCAAAAATGCTCGTGTTTAAGTTTCAAAATTGCTGAATTTCACAAATTCGCACTCAGAAATTTAAAATTTTTAAAATTTACAATAACTACGACACATACTACATTATTATTATAAACGTATATTGTACGTTTATTTTTTTTTTATATATATTTAACCTATATCGAATACAGTTTAGATACGAAAAAATACGATGTGATTTCAAAAATCCAATCGGAGCATATAGAATTCGTCGATTCGATGATTATTCGCTGTGCTACATTATATATTATTATAATATATTGTACAGTATTCTGGTCGTCGTTTCTAAAAATCAAATAAATGATCATCAGATACGCGTTATTGCATTATTATATTAAAATGAATTGCCGTGAATATTATGTTTTTTTTTTTTGTGTCTTCCTTCATTGTTCGTATTTATTCATTAATTATTTAGCTCACGAACTATCAACCGTAATGCCTTCTCGTGATTTATGGAGGATACCTGACGTCGTTTCGAAACCTTTGCGATTTTAACACCGCTGAATTTTTGTTTTCCATCTCTTTAACTGCAAACTTGAGAGCATTGTCAAATGATAAATATAATATTTGCAACGGGAAGTTTTCATTAACATTGCGATATATTAATTAAACGTGTGAGAAAAACACGTAAAAAGTTCCTATTGACCTATTTTTTAGTTTTTTTTTTAATTACGTTAAAACAAATTGCTCGATTACAAATGTACTATTGATAGACCGATATGTACGAGACTTGAAGAACATTTTTCAGTGTCGTAAATGTCACGAGCGTTGCTGCAATGTAATTTGACATTATCGTGTGTAGGTAAGTTAGCATTTTTTTAACGCGACTAATTTATTTTTAAATCTGTTTTTGATGTAAACACAGCGTGGCAGAAATATTGGATGAGTTTTCAAAATGTCGCTTAACGAATGAAATAATAATAATAATAAATGGTGGTAGCATGATGGTATTCATTTTTGTACAAAACGTTTGGATCAACTAAAACTTAACGAATACGTCATTACGTCTTACATAAAGCGTGTTAAAAAATGTTTAAAAATGTATTTTTTATTTCATACACGTTTGAGTGAATGAAAGTAGACACACAAATTACGAAACGCAATACAACGATAATAATATGTCGTATAGAAATAATTATTTTAATATTTTTTTTTGTATAAGGAAAAGATAATTTACGATACTTAGTCGGTGAGTCATCATTTGAATAGTTTAAATGTAATCCTATTAAATTATCTGAAGCTTTATAAAAATATTTATTTAATGCACACTTCTAATCAAATAGCAATGAGAAAAGCAAATTGCTTTTACAAAGTATTTTTATAATGGTAAATAAAATTGTTAGGGATATACCTATTGTTAAGTTCTATTATTCATTTATTTACATAACACTTTAGACTAAAAACTTAATTCTTGAAAAAAATATGGTAAGAGTTTATATTTTTATATTATTAGTATAATATTTATACGAGGATAGAACTTACGGATAACGATATACAACGACTGAGATACAACCAATTGTTCAATGAAATAAAAAAAAAAATAGAATTTAATAGTAAAATAAATGAACTATATACAACAAAGTTTTTTAATTTCAAATTAGTGTGAAATGCCAAGTCGCATTTCAATTTTTTTATGTTCTTTTTTTCAATTTTAATATACTCGTGAACTGTACAATATTATATTTTAATATACGTAACTATGCAATACGTTTATTTTTCTCAAGGTACCAAGGTATTGCATGATATTAGTAATTATATTATATATTCTTTTTTTATTATTTTATTGTGTGTGTAGTAGGCACATTTAGGCAGTACTTGAATTGAGGTGGGACGGAGTCTCTCTCTTTTTAGAAAATATTAACGCATACCCTTCTAATTATATTCTAATCAATAAGACATTTATATGATTAGATATGTACATTTTTTTTACACTTTTGTATCCTCCTTCAGATTTTTTTCCCAGTTCAAGGACTAGATATAGTATAATATAGCTTTTAAAACATTAAACTACAAAATTCTGTTTATTTTATAATTCACATAAACGTAAAACCGTATTTACAAAGAATTATTATTAATAATAGATGATTTAAACAATATTAATATTTAATACGCTTGTAATGATTTTTCTAAACGTGTATTAGCGGCTGCTAATATCTACAAAAATGTTAAGTAAATTCAATTTCAGTATTTTTAATCGGTGGTGATAATCTATAGAAGCTTTTTCAAATTTTATTAATTTATTCTACTTTATAAATTAATTTAAATTAAATCAATTTTTATTCTTTGTCGGTAATTGCCGATTTACATACAAAAAAAAAATTGTAAATTTCAAAAACCAAAGAAATGAAAACAAAAGCGTTGATTTTAGACATTGTCTTAAAATCGTTTTTTGTTTGAGCAACGATTTATCTTTGAATTAAAATTTAACACATCCATTACAGTGTCCTACTTTCTGCAGTCACAAGGTAGTACTACTCGATACCTATGATGCAGCAGACCAAATTCCCCAGTTTTTATTTATGATTTCTATGTTTTGTTTCCGGTTAATGGTTAAATACCGGGTACAGGCAAGTGTACAATTTTTTCGGAAGATAAGTAAATTTAACAATTATTAAAGTTTTGGGTTCACTTGAAAAGAAAAAATATCTACTAATATATTAGATACTCTACAGTCATGTACAAAAAGAAATAATTATGACGATATTAACTAATAACCAGAGTTCAAAATATGTACAGACCATTCTCATTTTTTTTTTTTATGGATAAAAATTCTAGGAACCATTTTCTGTTTAGTCTACTTAGGTAGCTCGATTAGCTGCAAACGAGTTATGTTCCAAAATATACTGAATTTTATCCCTATGTTTTTTCAGGGTATACAAGTTATAATTTTAAATTGAATCAAATTCAAATCGAGAAATTCGTCAGTATTATATATAAGTATATTTTAATTTTTGCACAAGAATTAATGTTGTTTTGTCGTGTTAATTACTAATATCAATTAAAAATTTAAATAATTAAACATTTCGAAAAAAATTAAACAAAACAATTTTTAGACGTCAGCATTATTATTTCAATTGACAAAATATCACATTTTATTCTTGTATAAAATTATGTATATATAAATATATATAAATATTGAACGAATTTCTTGATTGAAATTTATCAGCATACAATTAGTTTCACATTATCAAGACAGTCTTTATATTACTTGAAATCGAGAAATAATTATCAGGAAACAACTCATTGATTGCAACTCGATTGAGCGTAGATTTAAAATGAGAAGATTCGAGTGATGTTGTAGTTTTTTATGGTATCTTTTATATAGTTCAGGAGCTCAGCCAAAGATGGATATGTTATGTTTAGGTCATCATGTAAAGTTCGATTGGTAGCATACCAAAGACATTGGTTATTATTCAGATAAATATTGATTGGAATGACTGCGTATAACTTTTATGTCTGATGGTTTTTGGATGCTCTCCAAAAGTGAATTCCACAAGAAGCTATAGGAATGAGGAGGGTAGCTTGTATAAAAATATTTCTTTTTTTTAAGATAGGTTTGATTTTAATATGGGACGTAGTAGTTATGGTGCAGTCTATTAGAGATTTTATTTTTGTTAAAATGTGGGTTTCCCACATGAGTCGTCTATCTAGATGCAATCCAAGATATTTAACTAGTTGATCATGTAGCACTTGTCTGTCGTTGATATACACTAATTAGAGTCATGTAGTAAACTAAATAATCGTCATATTGTATATTATTCTCTTAAGGCTGTATATACTTCATGCTTACTGGTAAGCAACAAAGTAAAAATATAAATTAACAACCAAACAGAATGTCACACGACACAATGTTATGACCTGCACATAAGAATGTAATACCTATTACCAAGTTACCGTATCTAGGTAGATATTTTGGATTTTTTGGATTGTATTTATAAGGTTTATTATAAGACATTATATTATACCTCAGTCAAAAATTGGTTTTTTTAATAATAAAAAGATAATATTTATACTGACAAATATTTCAAACACAATATTATTATTTATTAAAAAACATTTTATTTTAATCCATTTGTGATTCGTAGAAAGACCATACAGATAAGTCACGCATTTGCTTTGATAAATTTATTTTTTTTAACGAACTTGTTATTTATTTAAAATACCAGATTTCATTCCTTAGGGATTATTTTAGTCCATCATTTCACAAATTGATTAACACAATCATCAGTAGATTCTTATAATGCCGAACGTCGATATCTCGAATTTCCCGTAATCTTGAACTCAATTTAAATCTCTTTGAAATAATATTACCATTAGAATTTAAACTTGAAGATTTATCGAAATTTTTTCCGTCCCCCTCGAGTTTCCATATAGCGAGAGTTCACTGTACCTATTATATATGTATACTTATAAGGTGACCAAAAACATTTGATTATTTAATATGCTGTTTTACAAAAATTATAATTACACCATCAATAATATTATTGTATTAATATTTTACCCGTAAAATTCAAATGTATTATTTTGCTTTACCGTTAAATTATAATAAAAATAAAAAACATGAAACATACAAAGAAACGTCGTAATAGTCTGTGCACAATGTGCGAGATGGGTCGTGTTTAGATTAATGGTTTTCTTCGTGTTTTTACACGATACGACGTAAGCATTATATTATTATTGCAAGAGATCGCGTATATGGATTTTTTTCTCAACAATGACTAGAGATACCCATAAAGGTACAAGAAGCTATGCATTTCTATGTCATAACGTAATAAAATACTTTTATCTTGTAAATAAAACGGAATAAAAGTTTAACCGACGTGCGGTCCTTTAAAAAACTAAAAATAAAATAAAAAACATGTGACCTCTTCTATTCGTTTATCCTCGAGTTTATCTCACGGGTATATAAAACGAAACTCAATACTATATAGCTCTTTAAAAATAATATCTATACATAGATAGGTATAGCTTAAAGGTAAATAAAAAAAAATAACGTAAAACTGTCTCTGAACTACACGACGATGGTATATTATAGTATTGTAAGTTGAAAATGTGCAAAGCTGAAAGTTCTATACACGGTATACACGTAAGATCTACAACACAATTTTATCTAGCGAAATTTTAACAAATTTCGTCACAAAAAAACTACATTCAGTATAATAGTTTTTATTTGCATAAAGTAATTATAAATTACGTATTGAACACTAGTTAAAGCGATAGAAAAGAAATTATTTCCCCCTTCTAAATATTGGCTTTATTCTTTTGCCTTTTTTTCTATACATTATACATTTGGAAAATTATGTTTCTTTTTAATGTTTCAACCCCGAACAAATATATCGATAACCGCACCGCAAATATTTATCATTAGAATATTATTGGAACTTCAATTTATATACTTATATATTTATTATTATGATAATATTATAAAAATCAAAACATTTATAATTTTATTTAGTCAATATCAATTTTGTCTGATATACTCGCGATGTATTAATATTATCTTAGCGCACCGTTGTAATCGTATTAACACATAATACATAATATTATATTAATAAAAACACATCCTCTATACTGCTGTAGAACGATTTACATAAAATCGGAACGGACGTACATAAAATATTTTCTTGTATGCCTAAGTTCATAATGTGACGGACGTGTAATACGATACTTCATATTTTATAAGGATATAAATACAAACGAATTTAGGTAATTTGCACCTCAGGTAAGAAAAAAACGCCCCCACCATTGTAAAAATTCTTCAGTAATTTATTTATAAAAAAAAAAACAACACATTATGTTGAAACTAATGCATTCTTCGCTATATATTCAAATTATAAAAACATATTAGATTTACATAAAAAAAAAAATACAGTGTTGTTAGATATAATAACTAGTCAGTTGGTAGATATTGTAAATAAAAATGATAACCACAACAATAATTTTATTATCTGTATTGTTTTTTTTTTTTATCAGTTTACTACCCCTAAAATCTTTTAACCCGGGGTCCGATTCCCCTTCCCCTAAATACACGTCTCTGGATATAAAATATATAAACCACAATTAACGTGAATGTGTGTTTGATAGAATTACTTACAATATAGTATGAGTGTCGTCATTCTAAGATCCGAGTCATTGATTTCGTTGATTTTTGGATGACCCCGTGAGCATCAATCATTGGTGGCAAACATTATTTTTGTCCGATTTAATAATTTCGTAATAATTAATTTTCTGTATAACTATACTAATTAGTATATCATTAGCTCAGCTAGTAATAACAGCCTAAAATTAATCTATATTTATAACCAAAACAATATTGGTTTGATAGGAGATATTGATTTTACGCCGTGCGTTGAAACTTGTGGACTATATAGTTGTGTAAACTAAAAGCCCATAAACTTGGAAGAAAAATAAATATCTTAAATAATGCTTGTCTCGTGGGATTTTTAGTGGATGTCCCGAGGGTAAGTATTGGTAAGCTCTGGATCAGTAAAGTTCGTATTCTCCAATCTGGATAATTCCGCAAAAACCTAAAATTGCAGTGTACATATATAATATTCAGAAGTCGGAACTAGGTTAATTTATCTTGCTGTTTGTCTAGTAGAAAAAAATATAATTATAAACTTGGAAAATAGTGTTATTTATTCATATAAATTCAGATCAAACTTCAAATCTCATTAAGTACCTACCTAATCATAGTTTCTATTTCCGACAAATCTACGTGATACGTAGAAATTTTAAAATTCAATTAAGTTTAAATAATTATTACTGCAAGCAAAATTAATATTACGAAAAGAACTATAAACTACATATTATATATTTTAATATTACCTAGTATAAAAATATTGTTTTTTTTTTTTTTTAATAATATTCTTTTATTCATTTCAATCGTATCTGTTACATAAAAACATTTATTTACCGATAAAAATCATATTACAAAATAAAAAATAATATTATTTTATTACAAATTTATTTTTAATGTTTAAATAATAATAAAAAGGACAGATTTAGATGAACCACTGGAAACAGGTATATTGTATGTAGGTACTTAATGCTTATATTGTGACAATTTTTATTCATTATTCCATCTAATCTATTAACTTATTAACTTTTCTTACATTTCGTTTGATTTCATTAAATCTCAATTTCAATCGTAAAATAACAAATATCAATGTAAATAAATAAAAATAAGATATCAATAAAAATAGGAATATTGTGAATGTGATTATTGCATTATTTTATATGATAAAATATATTGGTTTTTAATAATGTCATTGATGTATTTAATGGGAGTTATAACTGCTAAGAGTGCTCTCAATATTGCTTAGAAGTATAAGGCTGGGAATGGAATATTTTAAAAATCCACCAAAAATGCCCGGGTAAAAATGTTTTTATGTCCTAAAGATCTGAAATAATGCACCTTTAAAATTCACTTAAATTTTTAATTTTAAACAAAAAAAATTTTTTTTAATTAAATGTAATAAAAAGTTTTGCAAGATTGTACAATTTTCAATCTTTTACACGGTTTTTAAATCTGAAAAAAAGAATTATTCTCATTTAATTTTTCATCGCTACTCGTAAACTAAATTTTTACGTCGTACGGATCCATTTAAAAAATGACGATTTATAAATTTATAATATTCAATTTAGATAAATTCCTTATTAGCATATTACAAAGTTACTTTATAAAACATTAATCTTAAAATAAAATTTAAAAGACCCAGGATTTAAATTTTAAATGCCCCAAAAACCATAAAATGATTTAAACAATGAATGAAATGACCTTAAAATTGAAAATTAACGAAAAATATAACTAAATGCAAAATAAACAATTCTTATTCTAATTCAAAAACTCACGAAACGCATTTATTATAAAACAAACATCGCGAAGGTATCTAGCTTTGGAAAACAATGCAAAGTGTGCAAAATCTAGCTCTACCCTTAAATCATAATAAAAAAAAACCTCGTCATGGATGTCCGACTGGTTTCTTATATGGTACATGGGACTATTGATAGTATACTGTTGATGATTTAAATATTTTGTACACATTAATTTTAGTAATTAATATTAGTTTATCAATATTAAGAATTTGTAAAAAAAGGCTTAAGTATAATAAATGCTACATCCAATATTACTTATATTTTATATTTTACCATTTTTAAGGACGATGATTCTTATTATAAACATTTTAACATCTGAAAAACCACTCGTTCGAATTTTGAATTTTACTTTAAAAAAACTACTCACTAAATAATTTTCAGTAAGGGGGGGGGGGGCTCTTGTCTGATTAACGGAAGTATGTATCGCTACAGGACACTCTTTAAGTACCTACTACGAAAAAATTCAAGGATTTAAAATAATGATCTTTAAGTATATTTCAAAAATCAGAACTCGTATAAATTCATTATTATAAAAAAAAAAAAGTGGATATTTAATCGGGCTCAACTAGATCGTAATCTAAAGTAAGTAATGTGCAAAAACGTAGAAATAAAAATTAACGATAATAAAATCGGTTTCACCCGAATTTAACATTAACATTATTGTAAATAATGTTAATGTTAAATTAACATAAATTGGCATGAAAATATTATTTAAATTGATTTTTAATATTTATAGCTTATTAGTCCGTTATATTGTGCAAAAGACACATAATATGCACAGTATACCATAAAATTGTAGGTATTATTGATTAATGATTTATTATGAATTATTGTTCAAATAAATATTCTAATTTTTCAGGCGCCTAATGGCATCCGTACTTAGCTGATACTCGTAAATAAATAAACTCGAATACAATTTCTACGTTAAAGTATTAAGTGTTTTATAAAATGTATTTTAAGTGGTTAAACGGTACCTACTTCTGTTTTTTTGCCACGAGATAAATAAAAAATGAAGTAAGTTTCAGCCGTATCCAATGAAAGTATTGCTTTTTTTGTTTGTTTTGGAAACTTGAGGTTTCGAATCGAATTAATTGAAGCAGCAATTAAGTACTTGTTGAGTAAATCCTTCATCAAAAACGAACAACGATCTGTCGCTGAGTTATTACAAAATTAAGAATAAGTATAAGCTGTTATAAAAAACGTTTTAACGAGAAACGATGCGGTTCTGTGACGACGCATTAATGTTCAAGTGATGTAACTCATTGATTAATGATTGAAAAACTTTAAATTTATTTTCAAAATAATAACATAATTTTCCGGAAGTAATATTTTTTTATGCGATTTGTTAATAAATATCGTACAATTGATTAATAGTCAAAATCTTAAAAATATCTATAATTTACAATAATGATTTGGAGATACAATTTGTAGAGATCTTTTTTCCAACCGATCCTATATAGTATCATGCGAATGTTAACAAGTTAAAGTACATAAAATCCTCAATTTCAAGTTTCAAAAATGGTTTTGTCGTGAGATTCGAAATAAAATACAAAAAAAAAATATTACCAAAATTATGTATTTTCGTGTACGCATAGAGTTTTATTAGTTTTGCATAGAGTAACAGTAATACATTATTATTGCTGTGGCCTGTAGGCTGTAAGGACTTAGGATACATTTTGACAATAGTCAATAAAATTATTCAAATCATATAAGTGCATTCATCCTTTATAAAAAAATATTAGAACAGTTTTCCTCAACAACAAAAGTAAAGAAAAAATTGGATAACTTTAAACTATCTAAGTATATTGGCTCAACGCTTGCTTTATTATAATATGACCAGCCATTGACAAAAATCAAAAAAAAAGTTTTCTAACCGAAATATAATACAAAAATACACAAAGAAATGTACACTTTGAAATATTTTATTTTCGAAAAATATTTAATAATAGTAATATTATAATCATAACATCTTTATTGATTCCAAGAATAGCGATAAATATATTGGTTTTTTTACAATGATGTAATATTTTTTTTTTTTGTGGACTTTAATTTTCAAATTCGAGTATGGTTTCGGATAAAAAATTACATCAAGTTGGTACTTTGGGAGGGGTGATTAAGAGCAAAAAATCTATAATTTCCTTAAGAATCAGGAAAAACGAAAAAAATATTGACAGAAAAAAGAGAATATTTACGCAGAAATAAATAACTCCATAAATACGTGAATAATTACCAAATATTTACCGGAAAGCTTTCTAGACATAGCATAATTTTCAAAAAAATGTACTTCTTTTGTGATTTAATTAAAGAAATTTCAAATTTTTAAATTTTTATTTTGTTGTAATTCAAATAAAAATATTATTCGCAAAGATAGTTGAAACTTTTCACCATTATGTATATTTTATCATTAACTTTACGCAATAGTGTTTTTAAAACATTAGTGCAATAAACTGTATTACCGTAATGGAAAAATAAAAATACTTAAGATATCTTTGGGAAATATAGACTGATCATCTCCGCTCAGAACCGTTTTACGTGGTACATAATGAATATTCAAATTCAAAACATGCATTACGCTGACCTACTAAACAACGAGGTACACTCGACGCCTAAAATACAGCAAAGCGAGTTTTCTAGTTTTTCGTGTTGCTATTACTTTATACCATATCGATTGAAGAAATATGTTATTTCCTACTCGGTTGAAGGATTTTATTACAATTAATAACAATAATTATTAAATCGGGCAATCAGTAGCATTATCGCAGTACGATATTTAGCAGTGTGTTCAGATGTATTTGTTATTATGTCGACGACGTTATGAAATTTTCCGTCTAAATAACTCGAAAGTTCAAATCTCGCGTGACAGCTTGTGTGTATATTAAAATTATAATGTAAACAATTTCAGAGAGCGTTTTATGTTTTGAAAAAGAAACGGACGAAATAATATAATACACAAAAAGTTCATATTGTTATCATTTATTACGGTTTCATTTCGAATTGCCAACGCAAATCGCCGCATTTATAGTTACGTTGCAGAGAAATGACCGAAATTGCATTCATCATCATCATCATCGTATTTACAATATCAAAAGTTTACATCTGACAAGATGTTACAAGATTAATTCATTAACCCTGCACAAATAATACTAAACGTCTGAATGCCTTGTTGTTTTTCGGTATATTAAATAAGACATTATTCAAACGAGTCTCGATAAAAAATAATAGCGAACAATACAACACAAACAGCACTCAAGAGGAGTAATCTCCACGGTTAACTTACAGAGTTGTTTTGTAATTATTATTATTATTATTAATGATATTCATAATCAATTATGTGATCTCCGACGAAAAATACGCACAGTCTTGCTCGGTTTTTAGACAACTCTTTTTTTGTGTGCTCGTTATGACATCATCATAATTTATAACAATATATATAATATCCCATCCACATAGTACAAAAATAGAAATCAGCGTTTAACAGGTTATGAATAATGCATTTGAATGTCGTTCGAAATTATTATTTCCGAAGACATTTTTAACCACAAAAAGGTATGTGTCGTTAACAATTCGCGAATCGAAGATCCCTTTTACGAGCCAAATACTTATTTGAATAGATTTGATCGTCTCGGTTGTCGAGAAAAACATTTTAAAACGTCTCATTATAATAACTATAATATATATATATATATATATATATCAGAATAAAAATTGTTCAGTTGGATTTTTTAAATTTAAATGATCCGTACGTTATCGTATTGAACATTTGGAATGACATCAGCTTCGTACGAAGTTTGAGTGAAATCGTTTTCGTAATAAAATCCAAAGTCAAATCGAAAAACTACACCGTATATAATATACAGATATATAACACGAACTATATTATATAATTTAATTTTCAAACAACAATCAACATAATTTATTGGTAATAAGAATAATTTTGAAATCTTAATAAAATACATTGTATTATGCGTACTTTGCGAATAATGTGTTAATATATTTTACATTATTTTTCAATACAAATTGCATTATAATATGGTTTTGACTTTTCTGTATACGTTTTTAAGACTGTTTATTATAAAAATAAAGTTAAAAATTTCATCGGACTACTTTTGTGTATGTTTTTTGATAAAAATATTTTTGGCGAGAATCCAAATTATTCTTGGTCTAATTAATTGGATTTTTTTTAACTTAATAAAAACATTAAAAATGTAAATAAGTGAAATTTTAAACAAAAATATGCAAACAAGACATTCAATTTGAACTTTTCTGCTGTTCGTGAGGTTTTTATTTACAGAATAAATATTTATCCTATTTTTCGGCTACTTATAAATACTTTTCATACTCGTATTTTTTAAAACGACTGTTTTGCATGTAATTATGGATTTTAATTCATTTAATCTGTTTAATGAAATAGTATACAAAAAAATAAATTATCCATTTCTCTGTATTTACGTGAGTTGCTTATTCACTATAAAATTAAATTAAAAAGTTGGATGTTCGTGGATTCAACAATATTAACCTAATTACCCACTATTATGGAGTAGTGTAATGTAAACGCAAATTTTAATAGAATTATTGGTTCAATACAATTTTTTTTATTAAAAATGCATTTTATTTGTATTCAAATATTGTACTTTTACCTAAATCATGTGTTATTCTCGATAAATCGTTATAACTACGTACAAAGGTCAGTGATAAGCAGTGATAAACAATGATAAGAACAAAAATAAAATGCAAAACTATCACATCGAATTTAACTAATAAAGGATAAAAATAATCTTAATTATATTATGTTATCCTTATAAATGAAAAATCTCCGTCTGGCTAAATTGAATTTACTGTTTAGATGCTTTCACATTTTAGATGACAGTTTTACTTAAGTTGGACCGTTTTAATGGCAAGTTAAATTAATTATATTGTATTAATAATTCACACGAAATGTAATTATTTGTGACACTATTATTATTACATATAATTTTGTTATTCCATTAGATAAACTTAACATTTTTTTTTTTTTTAATACAGATGAATATTCTTGTTATTCAGAATGTCACATATAATAAAAGTAAAACAAATAAGTATAATTATTCAACTAGTTAAATTTTCCGAATCAAATGTATTAATCTTTATGCTCTCATCAATATAATATTTAAAAATGTTTTTATCGAAAAAAAATTTATGCATAAAGTTTAATAAAAACTTCGAATATATTTTTAAGAAATTTGCACCTTATTAATTTAATTAGTTAAAAAATATAACAAGTGCGTCTAACATGTTTGTATTAAAAATAACATTCTTTAATAATAATTTTTGAATTACTTAACTCATTTATAATAATATACCCCCCCCCTCAACAAACTTTATACTTAAAGAGGAGATGCAAACATGTATCTTATGCATTTTTATTAATCAGTGTATAATTGTATATTGTTTTGCTAAATAAAATTATTATTATAGGACAGCGCATCAATAAAAAACCTAAACAACCATTATCAATGTAACATAGTATTTAGAAAATTTTCAATAAGTACAATTGTATAAGACCTTAAGCTATTATAGGCTAATAAGCCATTGTATTTGAAGCCTTAAATAAAAAAATAATAATATAATGCACTAAATCGCGTGTCAACTGTGGTGGTGACAGATTTAAACACAGTTCTAATATTACAATACTAAGGATGTGGAATAAATGCATAGATTTTTTTTTTTGAGAGAAGGGGCATTTTCTAAACTTATCTTTTTCTACTTGGACATCACATTGTTGTTTTCTTTCTCTCGCGACGCATATAATAATTAGTGCAGGGATTTTGATGCATTGTCATCTTTTTTCTGATATTTCAAAACATAAGTCCGTAAGTAGAAAATTTGTTTTAAGTGATTATTTTAATGTCATCTTATTTCTATTTTATTTTTTTAGTTTTTAGAGCATTTTTCATAATTTGTTTGTACAGTGATCGTAAATTATTGTGATGAACAAGATACTTTTGAGTTTCGACCGACCGCCAAGGTACAAATAATTAAGTATACATAGCATGATAAGTTATTATCGATAAGCATTTTTATCATAATAAGGCCTTACGTTCAGATTATCTCTGTTGTTAAATACGCGCTTATTATATATATATATATATATTTATTTTTACTACACTACACACGGATGATCAATAAGTATTAGTAGGCGATCGATTAGAACACCCGTTATCGTCGCCTCGGCAAAATTCATCGTATTTCTATATCACAATTGTAATATAATTTTTGAATTTTTTTTCTAATTTTTTTAATTATCCAAAAAAAAAATAAAGTCATTTTTTAAATATATTAAGTAATTTTCTCATTTTTTGAGATATTTTAAGGCATTAAACACCTAAATTAATAATAAATACGTTCGATACTAATGATCTAACATACTCATCCAGTCGTTTCCGGTGCCTATCTATATATACAAGTGTATTGAGTAAGTAAATTCGCGGTGTTTAAAGGTTACCGGAAATAGTCATTTCTAGCGGCCACATACGATGTACAAAATAAAATAAATTATCTTTTTATAAATAATTGAAGTGCAATCATGCGTGTGATACACATTCATACATTTTTTATAATTTTTCTGTTAATACACAATGAGTTGCTAAAAATTATTAATTGGGTAACAATCGATTGAATTACAAACATTATAATTTACTTGGAATTCGCCATAGAAAACACAGAAAAACCGATTGGATAATTATTACTCGTGTTTTCGTGTGTCTCCTATTACCCACTCAATTTTGTTTGTTAACTCAATTATTTTTTTTTTAATATTGTCATCGTTTGTATCGACTTTTTGACCTACAATCGTCAAGCTGACTATAATAATAGCGGATGTCAAAATATATTATAAGATTAATAGATCATAATATTCATATTTTTTGTACATGGAATAATAATAATATACTGGATTAAACGATTTTTAGTAGATGTTTTATTTGACTATTTTCTTATTAACTTAAAAATACTTAACTAGTTAAAAAGCCCATAATATAGTAATTGCTAAGTTTTTTCAGTTTTCTAATTATAAAAATAATGGGTCAAGTTAAAATCATGTTTGTACATATGTATATATATTTGTGGAGTTACTATACTAATTATAATTATTTATTTTTTTGTTCGATCAATTATCACTCTTTAATGTGTATAATGATTTCAAATACAAATAAACAAACCGATTTCTCGATTTAATAATAATTTAGTTGACACAATCAATAGGATGCATTTAAATATTTATAAGTGTCATTGTTTAGCAAAAAAATTCACAATCACTATAATATGAAATGTGTGGCCCAAGAGGCAGAAATTAAAAAAGAAAAAGTCATTTTTAACCGAAATAAGTTAATATTTTTCTCCGTATTCAATTTAAAAACTTTTACGGTCAATCATATATCTATTGTTTGTTTTAGCTTAGGTACAACTCAACAACGTTCTTAAACTCGAGTCAATATTTTTCCATTGACTTGGGCCACTTTTAGGTGATATCATATTATTTCAATATTATTTTTTCTACATTAGCAGTGACGTAATTACGGGGGTGCACTTTCACTTCTATTTGATATTACATAACAGGCTGAATGTGAATAGATGTTATGTTTTTGCATTAAAACAGAGTGCTATTTCATTCTTTCCTTGAATTTCACAAAATGTGTTGACATTATTATAGTAGACATAATAATATTATACAACCACTAAATATTGAATGTACCTACCTACAATTATTGTTTTAATAGAACGTTCGTAGATATTAAATAGCTTAACATATTTAATTTAAAAAAAAAAGTGAATACATGACAAACAATTAAGATAAATCGAAATTTCCTTCGAGACTTAAAATGTTTGAAACTTTTTTAACTATTCCCGCTATCATGGGAATACCGCAGCGTCGTATTGTGAAAGGAGTTTTTGATGGTGCCTGAAAACTTAGATTCGCAATGGGCCAAGAACATAAGCTTATTATATTATAGTAGTTTGGCTCTACTACAAATCGAAAAAAAAAATGACAGAGAAAAAGTTGTCGACCACAGTTCAATAGCTGTGCCACAGTTTCTGGACGTCGCTTAGCTTTGGTATTCGGTTATTTATACATGTACCTACGTAACATCAATTTAAAATTTGAATATTAAATCATTTATTATTTTTTTTTTACCTAACAACAATATATTGTATTTTAATATTATGAAATAATCTTCATAAGGCGTATTGAAAAATGTTTAAAATATTATAATATTATACAGTTTTTTATTATGTTAATTATATTGGTACGGGATAAAATATTTTTTTAAAAAAAGACGAACGCATGCAGCTTCATAATAATTTGAATACGACTTAAATCTATCTTTGAACTCGTCTTAAATATTGATAACACCAGCTGAAATTTAATGGACTTGCGCCAGTGCCGCGTATAACGGTGTATTATTATACCTGTTTGGTCGTGTGCGACTTGTCGCATCAATCGGACATCGGATGACGACGGCGGCGGAGGAGGTGTCCACACGCGCGTCTCTTGTGGCCGGCACGACGTGAGTGCGGCGGCGGCGGCGTGGTCGCGTTTTATGAGCGCGCGGCCGGCGACGACGGGCGACCAACAGTACACACGTGCGCCGCAGTCGACGCGTTGTCGTCGAGTGATAACAATAGAAATACGGCGTCGGCGGCGGTGCTGCAGGTTGCGGTGGCGACGTTAGCGGTGGCGTTATTGGCGGCGGCGATGGCGTTAGTGGCGGTGGCGGCGGCGGCGGCGACGGCGACGGCGGCGGCTGTGTCTGTGGCAGGCAGGACACCGCATCCTTTGCGGCGATACGCACGTGACTGTGTCGGGCGCGCAGGATGCGGCCGACGAACGTTTCGGCGCGCATGGCCACGCAGACCGACGACGACGACGCCGCCGCCGGAGCAGCGTCGTCCGCTTTTGAATCGCGACCGTAGCGAATAATAATAATACAGTAAAACCTCCTTATAACGGAATCGCTCTGTACCAACTGATTTTTCCGTCATAAAGAAGATTCCGTTATAGAGAGACAAGATATGGTAACCGGTAAAAATATTCGGATCTGTAGAATCCGCGGAAAAAATGTCAAAGGAAAAAATATAAAATATAAAATTATAATTATAAATATAATTTATCAAAATATAAAATATCCGTGTGAGTGAGTATATAATAATGAATGGTAAAAATAAAAAAAGTAGTAATACTTACTACAATTTAAGAATTCCTAATTGTTGTCCCTATTACTTTTAAAAAGTTTTCGATGGTTCTCTCCCCTTCGTTATATTCAATGCATATCTGTTTAAATTTTGTTTGCATATCTTGAAATTTTTTTTTTTTAGTTAACTGATCAATTTCCCTTGGTGCTACTTTTAACTCATCAACTCCAATCTCTAACCTCATTTTTCTATATTTTTTCGAATATTTTTTTCTTTGGAATTTTTTCCGTCTTAATATTTCTTTCATTCGGATATTTTTTCCTCAGATATTACTGATCCGGATATTTTTACCTAGATTCCTAAAATATACAGGATAAGGGTTATAAGAGACTGTTGTTATTTTCCGTTATAAGGAGACTTTACTGTAATAATAATAATAATTATTATTATAATTATAAATGTGATCAGGCAGTAGATTTATACTATATAAATGCATATTAATGTATCTATTTATTATACCGTTTGAAACCGTTTATAATGACACCGGTATTGTATATAGTATACAGCGATGACATATAATATGTGGCATATACCGTGGGTTTGATTAATAAATTAATAAGGTCCGGCATACTCGTATTATGTTCATTATCTGTATTGGTTATTATAACTTTCTTATAATACGTATTATTTCTCTTTTATATCTACATATTTTGTTTTATTTATCAACCCGTTAGACTTAATTTAAGTAAGTACAATATGTCATCTGTTTTTACAAATTGGACTTCCGCCCATTTTATTCAATCGAATAAGTTATTATTATTATTATTTTTATAAACTTATAGCTTTACAGATGTAATGATGTTTATTTTTGGCGAATTTAGACAAATAGCATTATCTATAATAATAACAAAAAAATATAAACGGTACATATAATCGACGATTTATAATGGATAATAATAAATTTCAAGATAAAGAAAGATATTGATCAACCAGTTTCAAATTATATGGCTATCAATAATATAAGATCAAAAAAAAAAAACTTTGAAAAAGTAGAAAAGAAAAACTACACAATTTTTGTTTGAAAAAATATATTAAAACAAAAATAACATTTTTTTAATATTTATTTTATGTAATGAATACACTTTACTTTTTAATAATAGTTTTTAAGTTTGATAGTATAGTTTGTGATTAAAATATACCTAATACATAATATAATGCATATACTGTTTTGTAATAACTTTTCTTTTAATTTCTGTTATAACTATCGGTTGTTATGACCTGTGTTTCCTGGTCCCTTGAACGTCGTTATAAACTATTTCTACCGTATGAGCGTGACTAAGGGAGCAAAGCCTCTCAAATATATACTAATTAGGCATTTTTAATTTTTTTTACATTTTTTTGCACATTTAAATCATAATTGTAATTTTTTAGTATGTTTCAAGCTTACATTTTCGACATAAATTACCTTTGGTCAATTACGGTTTGGAATAAAAACTAATTTAGAGTCTCGAGTAACAGTTTCTCAGCGTGTAATAAAGTAGACCTTTTTCCACAATTAATACCGTCGTTATTATATTTTATCGCTTGAAAGTTACGAATTATTGTTGTTAATTAATTATTGTAGACTCAGATGTACTCGAAGTCATTTTAATAATATCGACTGCACATAATATTTGTAACTTTAAAATTTTTTTTTTACATAATATCTTTACATTTCGATTGCTTATATTTAAATATATTTAAAACCATATTTTTAACTTTTTTTGGCGCACATAAAACCGTTATATCTGTATAAAATATCATGTAAAATATAACACTATAATATGACTTGTTGTTGATGTTTTCTTACCGCGCGGTGCACGATAATATTGTTATCGTTTCGAAGGTCTTACACGTCCGGGAGCCCACGAAATTATATAATGCTTGGGTCGCTTGACATTAATTTTAATCGTCTGCGAGCAAAGACTTCATCGGGTTAGATCGGGTAACCCAACCTAACCCGACCGACCAACTCAAGGGTCTCTCAAACTCGAACGCGATCCGTGTCCATTACATATATACCATAGGTAGTACGTGTCGGCGTATATTATCTTAAAAAAAAAACAAATAAATAAAAATCAAAGCCACTTCCGAGATTTGCGTGCCACGGTTTCGATTTATTGTACCCCGAACACAATGCATATAATATAATATAGGTAATAATATTATATTATATTATAATTTATATTATATTTTATAGTGCAATCCGCAATAAGTGTGTAATTGCCGAAATGTGTTATTGTTCGCTGGTGATGGTCCCCAAAATACGTTTATTCAAAAGAAATAAACGAAAACATATTAATATAATAACGTGACTTTATTTTATGTACGTTTTTCGTGCTTTCCAGCGATAATGGCACCTAATATATATGACCGGTTTTTGCTCTGGGTAAAAATCAATAATTTTTCATTACGTTAGATTATTATTATTGTTATTATTTTTATTTAGTATTAGCTGGGTGCCGATATTGATTAAAAAGAGAAAAAATATACATATTTTACCTTCACTGTAGTAATAGTGTTCCAATTTGACCGATGCAATTAAAACACCATAACAATAAACACAAGAATATTTTATTTTTTCGTACCCGATCAATTAATAATAAAACATAATTATTTGATAATTAACTTATGTTTTGTTGCAATCGTCGCACTCGTATTATGGATAATATTAATTAATAAACAATTATTGTAAAGTCGACTTTACAATATCGCTAAATTAAAATATTTTGTTTTCATTTGCTTACAATGTATATGACAGGATAAATGGCATTAAAGTCTTAAGTCATACTAAACACTTGATTATATCGGTTTATATTTTACATAAAAAAAAATATATATACACATAAAATATAATATTTATTTTCGATAACTAAATTGCCTCCATTTAAACCAAAAGAATAATGCGGTTTGCTCAGTTCTAAAATATTAGCATTCGTTTTTATGACTTTCACATAGTTAACTATTAAAGCATTTTATAACTTCGCGTTGTTGATATATGAATGCAAATTGTCATGAATTGCACTAAGTACCACACGGTGTTGTGAAACTGACAATATGATATATTATTAGCGTTTTCGTGTTCTTTTAAATAATTCATACCTTCGTGGCTGTCAACACGAACAGTTGTATGCAAATATGCTAATTTACAAGTTATCTACTCTGCAAGTGTTGATAAGTCTTGAAATTAAATCATTACACAGTGAAATTTTTAATTTTATTTGATTTTAATCATAAACGGTTTTTGATTATATTATAATATTTTATCTGATCAAATTAAATTGTTTCCAATAATATATAGAACAACTTGAATAGACGCGATTTAACTGTGAAGTTTTATCATCCGAGACGAAGAATTCAGTACAGCTGTCATATTTCCATTCCGATTTCAAATTATTAGTAAACTTATTTTCTATTATGGTCGAAACGAATAACGTACTATACTAGAGCTGATATAACAATAATTTGATTTTATCACCACTATCTGTGGACTTTTTTCTAGACGGGAGTTTAGTACTCTAGAATAAGTTTCATGCATATCGAAAATTGAGTTTATACATTACTTTGAAGAGGTCATTTTTCGATTTACTTTGCTGTAGTATAGTTTCTCTAATTGTAGAAAATAACTAGCAACGGTAAACGACCGTCGAAAAACTTTGAAAAAATATCAAAAAGCGCAGTCTTTACTTATAATCGTTTTTTTTTTTTATCGATTTTTTCATTGATTTATTTACACTATAGTATACAAACTGTTATATGTATAATATATAAATTGCATATTATTTTAAATTTAAGTTAATCTATAACAATTCTTCTATATGTACGTTACATTACCTACTCAACAATACTTTTATACTATACAAATATTTATTTACTTTTAAATACAAATATAAAAACTTTCAGAAGAATGGTTAATTTCTTATATTATTTTTTTTTATCCGGTAACATAATAATAAATATAAAATTAAACAAAACTTTATAATAAGTTAGGAGTGGACCAAATATTGATTTTATTTTGACTTTTATAATAATCTAAAAGTGTGTTTATACAGGAAATCTATACTTTACAACTTCCGACTTGGTTATTTATCTACAATAAATCTTTCTCTAAATAATAGTCAACAGCAGCCACCATATTCACTGCTGTATGAACATAAATCAAATTTAGATGGCGTAAACAAAAAGGTGATTAAAATTATTTGATGTAGTTTAGTGATTTATGCAATATTATAAAAGTATAATTCATATAATCACAAAATTACATACTCTCCGTAATTCAATTAACTAGTTGTGGAAAGTTTAGTTTCAAAAACAATTTAAAGTTTTATTTGAAGTGATCTGTGGTTTTTCAAATTGTCAAAATTATATAATAAAAAATCCCAATACATTGACGTATAGCAATATTTAGAAAAAATAAAAAAAACGTACCTACGTTTAAAAAAACTGTAATTCACATTGTGTAAGTTATATCTTATTAAAGAAAAACAATATTCCTGCAAAAAAACAACTTTTATATTTTTAATTAATTAATTTTAACATTTAATTCACTAAAAATATTTTTAAATATTTTATACAATAAAAATACTAAAAATCTTCAATAACAAACTTGAAACTAAATGTTTAAAAACAATTGTCGCAATAACAAATATAATATTTATACTGTTTTTTCAATTTTATAAATATTATACTAATATATTATAATTTAAATTATACGGATATGTTAAAATATCATTTTTATCGTAGGTACTTATACCAAAATGTCTCTTATGTCAATTCTTACTATTTAACATTTTTTGGCACACGTGCAGTCTATCTTTCCAAAAGTGTTTTCGTATGATTAGTGGCTAGGAAAAGTTGGTACTTTACACAAACGAGTTTTTGACAAGAAATATGCATCATAATATGAACACAGGAACATATTTTAAAGTTTACAATAATATAGATAATTTTATAAATAGGGCTTATCGATTTCTTTTGTTAGTTTTAAATAATAATACCACGCACCACAAATATAACTTACAGGTTAACCTTTCAAAATATTCTCATAAGATTCTATATAAAACTAGAAAAAAATTTTTTCACGCATAAAAATACTGTCCCGGCTGCAGGGTCACGTGAACATTGCGCTTTCTCGAATAATTTAAATCGAAAATATCTGTCGAATTATTAGAAAAAAAATTCATTTAGGATGGGTCGCAGCTGGTTGGAATAGTAAAAGTAGAATATTAAATCTTATGTGACGGATTATGCTGTGAAAAACACTCAGAATTGAGAATGGCATGAATGGAAAAAAATTGAAAGAGTTGAACAACTATTGATTAAGTTACCTACAAATCATGTACGATATGATAACTAATGATTGATAAGTAAAAACAACACGCGTTTGAATTTAAAACATTAGTAGAAAAATATCTCAAGCGTACGGTAGGTACAATAATATTATACTATAACCATGGACTTAACTAGGATTTAATAGAAACTGAGACCTAGAAAACCAAAGTTCTAAACAAACGGCTTGTCACGAGTCATTCAAAGCCACACTTCCCGTCATGACAATAACTAGAGTTTATAATGGTTACGGGGAGTCTTGTAATGTTAAAGTTGAAAACAAATAGTACAATAAATACGTCTTACCTCGTCATTAAAAAATAAGAAATATAAACAATAAAATAAGTATAATATTATATAGGTAATTAATAACTACAGTAAACGTCTATATTCAGATGCAAATGTTTAAAAAATATCATTATCCATAATCTTAATAGTTAAATATCTTATTATCAATTAATATTAAAATATTTTTACTATACATTTATTATAGTAAGTTCACTGAATCTGTTTTGGGTCATAATCGACCTGATGTGTGTTTTGATTCTTCTTAATACATAAACTTGGCATTGTACATACACAATATCAATATGATATAAATTTGAACCCACGACAGTTTTTTTTTTTGTAGCAAAGATTTGCAGGATTTTAACAAGGATAGGCTCAAAATTAAAAATAAATAGTGGGGTTAGGCCTCTCCACCTATAGCCTCTCCTAGTTACGCCGACGGCTATGACCTATATGATATAAAGAACTGGCGATAAAAGCGAACTGTTTCATAAATTGTGTACAACGATACTTAGAGGGGTGTTCAACAAAACCATTAATAGTTGAATAATCAGTTCCTAACTGTATGTCATTTTAAAATCCTCAAACACCCCTGCTGTCATAACAATTACTCAATTGCCGACAAATATAAAGACGATTGAGATTGATCGTTCTCTGTGTAATCTTTTAATTTATTTCCTCTGGACCATTGTTCTTCAAATTAGAACTTTCCTTAAAAAATTGCAAGTGTGAATTTTCGATACTAAAAAAATTACCACTACAAGTGTGTGTTTAAAAGATAGATTACATGCAGTGACGAACAATGGGGGGAGGGTTCGAGATAAATCTCCCCCAGGACAAAAAAATCCAATTTTTAAATAGTTAAAATGAAAGATAGACACGGCATGAAAATGTCATCGTGTTTATAAAATTAAGTATTTGTAAATTATGACGGAATCACAAAAATATTAATTTTTCGTCCGAGTAAATGTTTATTGTTTACATAAAAACTATTTTTGTGTAGATATTAAATATTGTTTATCATTATTAGTAAATTATCTCTGTGCTGTGAACTGTTGTCGGGGTGTGTGTGTGTCTATTTTTGTAATGGCATACTCGCATACCGGCGTCATCCAAATATTATTTTAATTTATAACTTTATCCCTTATCTCTTATTTATTAAATTATTTATAATAATATACACGATTGTCCAAATGTCCGACATCCAGTGTCGTAATCTAATCGTTCAATGTACTAATCTATAGTCGTACTGTCGTGACTCGATTATATTGAAACTACTTATAGTAATCTAAAAGGTAAGTAAATTTTATGATTAATTTGTTTATAAGTAGTCTTAAATATTTTTAATGCATTTAGTAAACCGTATCCACTAGAACATTTTTAATTGATAAATTAGACGACATAATGTAATGAAGTGAATATACAAATACTTGCATTTTATGATAACTTTTAATTAAGAATAATAACAATTAATAAATTATTAACTTTCTTATATTTTTAAAAAAAAATTATTATATTTTGTTCTTGTATAAATTATTGTTTTTTTAAATTCTGGCATATGATTTATTTTTTTATTTTTAAAACTTTCAGTAAATATATAGGGGATATGGCCGAAAAAAACAGCCCGAAATTAATTTTTTTTTCAAAACCTCTCTCGAGTACATCATTGCCACATCTATCTCCTTCAGATTCGCATTCATCAGATTTACCATCAACAATTATATCTTCCACCCCATTATCCTCACCAGATCCGATCATCACAAAGCCAACTTTAAATGATACTAAAATTACAGATATTTTTAATATTGCATATTATACAAACAAATTGTTGTCACAAAATGAAAAAGTAGATATTTTAAACAAAATATGGAAACCTGATTTAAATCATAATTTTTCTATTTTCCTATTTTTTTTGTTATTGGTAAGAAACAAAAAATTGTAAAATTAAAATTTCAATTTAAATGGTTTTTAAATTTCCCTTGGTTGGCATATTCAAAAAGTGAGAACGGAGCATATTGCAAATACTGTGTCGTATTTGCTAAGAACAAAACAAGCGTTAATAATCAAAAATTGGGAGTATTGGCGTTAAAAAAATATGATAATTGGAGACATGCCCTAGAAGATTTTAAATATCATTTAAATTTAGAGTATTACATTGCTCTGCTCACTCACTAAACTTAGCAGTTTCCAAATCTTGTAGTGTACCAGAAATATGTGATTTTTTGGGAACAATTGGGAAAATTCGTGATTTTTTTTATCTTTCCAAAAAGAAAATTCATCTTAACATCAAAAATTGAGAGCTCTTCATTATCTACAACAAAAAAAAAAACGCTTAAAAGAAGCTGTGAGACTCGATGGATTGAGCGATACCATGCGGTTCATAACTTCTTAGAACTCTACGAATTTTTCGAAGAAATATTAGAATATATATCCATGTGGAATGATAATGATATATCAGACAATGCAAGATGTCTATGAAACTGTATATTAAATGTAGACTTTATTTTGAGTTTGATAATTTTAAACAAAGGATTTGCTATAGGTTTGTCCTTATCAAAGTGTCTTCAAACAACAAGTATTGATCTTAAAGAAGCTATGTCCTTAGCTAAAAACACAAAACAAGAACGAGAAAAGATTCGAATAAATGCTGATACTTATTTTAGGGAAATGTTTGAACAAGTAAAACTAATGATTGCACAATATAATATTGAAATTAAGATTCCGAGGACGGCAAAACGACAGACTAACAGGTGTAACATTGAAGTGGATAACGCGGAAACATATTACCGAATATCAATATTTATCCCGTACCTAGATAAATACATCAATGAGTTGGAAAACGGATTTAAAAATCACCACACTTCATTGTCAAGTTTCCATTCTTTATTTAAAGAAAATGAGTATGATGAAGATTTTATCAATCTTACAAGGCAGTATAGTGAAGATCTGGAGGACGTTGGAAATCGTGAGTAGATATTTAAAAATGAATTTAAACTTTGGCAAAGGAAACTCCAAAATTTACCGGAACTGGATAAATCAAAAAATGCAATGGATGCTCTTTCTGTATGTAACAGAGTAATGTTTCCAAACGTGTTCAAACGTTTGCAAATATTAGCAACTCTTCCGATGTCATTGGCTTCAAATGAAAGATCATTTTCTACTCTCAAGCGAATTAAAACTTACTTCAGGAACTCCACATCTGAGATCTATATATTTTAATATGATAAAAGTATTAGACATTAATAATCGTTGAAATATACAATTTATATTAGTACTTAATTAAAATTTAATAAAACTTTCTTTTTTAAAACAGGGAAGACTAAACGACTTAGCTATGCTATCCATAAACCACCATTATCAAATAACTGCAAACAAAGTTCTCATTAAATTATCAAACAAGAAACAACGTTTGGAATTTTTGTTGTAGTTTAATAATATCCAATACTTATTTCTATTTAAATTGTTTTCAATTTTTTAATAAAAGTATTATTACAAAAATGAGTATGAACTTTGAATGTTTTAACAACTATGGTCTTTCATCTTTGATAAGACATATTGCATTAGGTGAAGGACTCTGATAAACATATGTATGTAATATTATTTAATCTTCCCCCACAAGACAATTGAATGTACAACACTGCATGTATCAAATTTAATGTCTTAGAAAATAAAATCACATTTTTAATTTGATCAGTGTTCCTTAGATTTTGAAAATTATTTTAAAAGTTTTAACCAAAAAACTAGTATTGTTTATACAATATATTATGTACAACGAATTTTTACGAAAAAAAATACTAAAATTTTGTTATTAGAAACGAACAATACTGTATGTATCTTCACTTAGAATTATTTATTGAATGAGGTGATTTATTATTGCTTTTAATATTAAATTATTGATTTATTACTTTCATATAAATTATAGACCACAACCGTGGTCAATGAAACGAGACTGTGTCCACTCAATGCCCATAATAATTCTGTTCACACTTATTAGGTAATTTAAATTTAACAAAAAGATATTGGTGAAAAATATGTTTGCAGTGTTGTAGAACGGTAAAAAGTAAATCATCAATAATAACAAGTAGTTTGTCTGATTTATTTATTTTCATATCACACAAGTGTGGACTGTATAGGGAAGGATTAAGGTACTTCATCACGCATGTCGTGAGTTATAATTATCCAAACTAAATAATTAGTTAATTTGAATTTAGGTTAATTTTGTCGTAATTGGAAACGAATAACCATATATACTTGAAATTTTCACCAAATGTTATGATTATCTTTTTCTATTCACCATCCTATTTTCAAAATATTTTGACACTCTATAAGCTAATTGTAGTTATATGATATTTTCGATTTTTTAAAATTTTTTCCTATATTAAATCGATAAAAAATGTTTATTGAGTAAAAAAGTTTGAAAATGTAATCAAAGATTTCTCATAAATTATTATAGTATTGATTCAAAAATATTAAAAATACATAGGCACAATTTATTTTTATAAGCATTTAAAGTTCAAATGTTGACCAAAATTCATTAAAATATCGAACATTTGCAAATTATTTTATAGTTAAAAATGTATAAAATTTTCAGTTTTATAGCTAGGAATTGAAAATTTAAAACATGGTTTCTCTAAATATTTAATAATGTAACTAAAAAATTAAAAACATATATCAACACAGTTGTTTTTTATAAACATTTTAAGTTCAAATTTGAACGAAATTAGATATTTAAATGAAGAATAATAATGTGTGTTATCTCGTTATAATTTAAAAATATTTTTCATTAGGGCTTAAAACTTTAATGTAAATTATTATATTTTATATACTTAATGATATTTTCAGATACAATGTTTTCGGCAAAAATTAATTCAACCTACTATATTATTAATATTAAAATGAATTGCTTTAATAGCAATAATACAGGTCCATTTTAATGCCCCCCTCTACTTTTAAAATTTAAACTTTTGACCTAACCAAACGTTTGTGCAGAAATGTGCACCAAGTTCCAACGTTTGTGGATAAGTACTTTTGAAGATATCACAAAAACAAATTTTATAAGAAAGAATACAAAAACTATAGCCTCTTATGAACTTAGCAACGCAATAATAGCAGTCAACTTTTAAAACAGTCGAACAAATTTGTTGGAGATAGTTTGATAACTTTCAAAGTTTGAACGATTTGATTTTTTACTGCTATCTTCATAACAGCTACATGTTTAGCACTACGTATATATACATATAAAAAACACCTTACAACGTATACAAAAATTCTCATATAACGATTTTGGACATATGTGTAATATACACATATATATTTACATATATATTTTTTTACATATTGTTAGAATTTTTTGGAAACAAGGTTAAATGTTTTTCAACCAAACAACTATCATCACAACCATCACTACATATTAAAGTAAAATGTTCAAAACTGGTCCATTATTATAATACATATAACACTGCAAGACGTTGTTTGGACATTTGCTGGACAAAGATCAAATACACTTTCCTAATTTATTATAGAGTGTAAAGTTTAAAAGTACAATTTTATATAAGTGTATTTTTATTTAAGGCCCTGAAAATTTTGAAATTGACCAACAAACTCAAATAATATACTTGTTTAAATATTATTTTGTTCTTGTAATATATTATAAAATTATCATCAGTTCTATTCACACAGCTTTTATTCTAGTAAGTTTATGATTGATATTGTTAAAAAAACATTAATTTTTTTTAACTTTTTACTCCAACGACTTTTTAACAAACTTGTTAACATATCATACGAAAAATAAACACTTAATTTCCTTTCCAAATTTTTAAATTACATTTTTTATTCAAGTAGGTATAGGCACTACATATTTTTCCTACTACACATGATATTTAACATAAAATAAATGTTCTTCATATTTATAAATGTCGTTTAGATAATAGGTTTAATAAAATTTTACTCTTGCTAATAAAATGCTTAGAAATAGTAAGTTCATATTTATTTTAATTTTGTATCACATATATAATATAATCTGTTTTAAGTATTATTTTTTTTTCTTCAGTAATATTAGTCAAACATATTACGTAAAAAGATGATAAAATTTAATATTTTTTTTATTTATAAAATTTCAAAAAACATAATAGTGTTCAGATAATAAAATAAAAAAATAAGCATATTGAAAACCTCGTCATTGTCAAAATTGTATAACAATATAATTATAATAAAAAACATAAAAATCGTAATACATTATCAAAAACAAATTAATTTTAAAAATAAAATAAACTTTATAAAAACTCTTATTTATAAATATTATAAATACATATTATTATAGATATTATAAAAGCATTATGATAAATCATAAAATATAAACAATTTTATGCTGAGATACAATAAAGAAAAAAAATAAACATAATTAAGTGACACAAAACTATGACACTATCACAAAGATAAAACATAAATAAAAAAATTACTTAGAGTATAATATAACTTGTAAATTAACTTTAATGTGTTCATTAACTGACTCTACTTTTTCTTTAACACCATCATAGATTTCCCACGAATTAATGAGATTCCTAAAAATGTGCAACAAATATTGCGCTGATATGAACTTTACTCATTTTAATTTATATCTCTCTCACCAAATCAATACCAACATTGCATTATTTTTTACCAAATATTGATCATTTTTATATTTAAGATAATGTGTTTAATGTTCTTAAACATTGTTTGGTACAACAGCCGTAAACCGTATAGCGTACAGGATGTCAGAGGATCAAGCATATTTTTAACATCTATCAACCTATGTTTAAATTGCAAATACTAGTATATACTAGCATCCTTTCTTACAAAATTTGTTTTTGTAATATCTCTGTAAGTTTTTATACACAAACGCCGGGATTTGGTGCACATTTCTGCACAAACGATGCACAAACGTTTAAATTTTAAAAATGGGGGGGGACCATTGAAATAGACCTTAATAATACCATAAAATATACTTCATAATGACAAATCGTCTTCGCTCAGAATTTTTTTTTTTCGTATACAATGATTTTATATCATTGAATTCAAAATTAACATATCCATTACAGAGGACCCACTCGACTCCTACTGTACAGCAGAGCGGTATCCACTTGCCGACCTTTTTATATTTTATAACTATAATAATTTCAAACAGTACTAAATATAAAAAATATTCTCGAGAGAATTCACAAATTAAAAAAGGTTTCAGAATTCAGTTAAAACTTTTTAAACGAATTTTAAATTGTATGTTATTTTTTGATATCGTTTATGTAACTTTCATCTCAAAAATAAAAACACATACATCACGGAAAACTATCCAGAATAAAAACATCATAATATTAAATTTATATGTATAATTATACAATAATAAGAAAATATAAAAAATATAATAAAATATAATAAAAAAAACAATAAATAGATAACACCGCAAAGGCAAGAGTAAAAGTACAGTAAATTGGAAAGCAAAACTATATTGTTAAGTAAAATAATTATGTAATGCTACATAACATCAAAATTAAAAATATGCATCAGTTATTTAAATTATAATTTTTTTTTAACTTAGAACATGAATCAAAAAAAATCAAAATTATAAATTTTATTGAATATTATTTGTAGGCGGCACAACGGACTACTAATGAAATAATTATTTTTCGACTTAGGTATGGCAAAAATAGGGTTATGAGAGTTATGTCTAAAATTGAAAGAGGGTACTTTAAGGCTAATTTTATATAATAATTTTAGTCAGTCGATAATACCATTTAAGACAGCAATGTCATCGGTGTTTTGATAAGTTAAGTTGGTTTTAAAGGCGTAAAAACGTAGACAATTTCTCTGGATCTTGCGATTTATGTATCTAACTATAATTGTTATACACCTTTTATTACTTTAAAAATATTTAATAAGTAACTTTTATAACAGTGCCTTAATACTTATAGTTGTGAAACTAGACAAAAAATATTGAATACTAGTTGAATTATAATGTAAATTTTACAATTTTAATGATTTTCTGAAAAAATAATGAATTTTTTAACAATAATATTAAAAGTACAATATATAATTATTTATAAAAGCATACAATTCCCCATCAACAGACTGCAATAATAATGCACATAAAAGAGTATGAGCACTTTTATTGTCCTTAAAAGTGTTTACAGAATAAAAAACACATTATCGTAAAACCAATAGCTTTGAGAATCGATTATTATAATACGTATATTACAAAAATAAAAAAGTATAAAGTCTGAATCATAATATTATTGTTTGGTCAGTTCATATTATTTACTCGCCGTATCATTAATAACTGCATTAAATCGAAAATTTCAGATAACTTATATACGGGATTGAATTCAATCGGTGGTTCTACAATTTATTCAAGAGATATTATATTCTTGAATTAATATTGCGTCGTATACTTGTGGTTTTGGAGTAAGTTCATTAGCACTTTTATTATCACCACGAGATTTTAATATACATGGTACAACTATACTTAAAATATTTATTAAGATAAGTAGGTACTTAATTGTATATAGGCATATTATAATTTACAATATTATGTACCAAAGTAAAATTATATTTTAATGGATTATTATCTGCCGGGTGAGAGTAAAACAATCATTGTATTAAATAATAATAAAAAAAAAAAAAAACAAAACAAAAATTGTCTATACGTTATTTTGTTATACACATAAATAATATAATACCATTGATTATAGTCAATACCTATTTATAATATTTATAAATTATAATATTGTAGGCACCTATTTGTATAGGTACCTACCTATATTAAAATATAATCAATGATACCATACATTTACCGCCGTCATTTAAGATAATATTGGCCCATTGTCACTAAAATACCAAACATTAATTGATTATATATAAACGAGCCAATATCGATTACAATTTGATTTTATAAAATGTATATCTGATATTATATCTATTACGGCCCGAGGGACATGCAAATATGCGTTGTGGACCATATTGTTTTGTTTATTTTATAGCGACGCAGTGTAACAATGAGCTATGTATCCGAAAATGAATTTGATTTTATGACGAACAATCGCTGTTCAATTTATTGTTTATCGGCCCAGCGTTATGGTTATGGCCTATAATCCATTCAATATTGCTAAAATATGTTTCATGTGCCTATAATACACCGCTATAAAGTAGATCTAAAATTCTTAATCTGCACATTATTATTTAATCGATTTGTATAGATGAGTAGTGTTATTACAAATCAAAAAAAATATTACAAGTGGTGTGTTGCAAAAATCGGGTTGAACCTGTTGATTGTAATGAAACGATACAAAAAGCGCTATGAATGCATATTATTGTATTATTATTACCATAAAATAATTATTACTCTACACTATTTGTTATAGTTGAAAAGACAAAACTTTTGAGATTCAATAAAAAGCATTAATTGGAACACTCAAATCTTAATAACGTTTGTAACTTCAAATATGTCTGTATAAAACTCGTTTTTTCCTCAGATTCTTAGAGTCAATTTCAAATAGTATATAATATAACACAGCCATAAAAACCTTGCTATAAACTATATATACAAAGCTTGTTTTATATGGCATATTTAAAATTAAACAAGATAGCTAAAGGCTAAAGCTATATTACATCATAATAGTGGTGTGCTATTTTGAAAAATATTTTAAAGATTTGTTTACTTCAATTTATTTTGTACAAGATATCATATTCGAATTGAGGTATTATACTTTAGGTATAACATATTATAATGTACAATGCATTTCTTCGGAAACAAAAGTAATAGAATATCGTGGAATATGGACACTGTAGCATACTATATAGTAGATACATACTACGACATTCATAACACTGTATATAATAAATAAAATTAATTTAAAATGTTGATAACAATATCATCGTCGACGGGGAGGCCATATAGGAGGGGGAGCAAGACCAAAAGTGCAATTTCTCATTTTCATTTGAGACATTGCATACATATTGTTGTATGTTATACTAATTCAGTGATGTAGTTTTAAAAACAAGTCTCCAATTATAAAAAGAGTGTGTGTGATCCTCCCTATTTTTTTTTTTTTTAATTTAAAAACCTAATTTTTTATATAGTATATATAGTATATAGATAGATATTACAAATTTAAGTAATTAAAACATAATTATACATAATTTAGGTATTACAAAATTTCCCATTACTGGTTACTTACTTTGTTTTTTTTTCGAAATATGCCAATAATGTTCTACAACGTAGTTTTTTTTGTTCCGGTTTGATTTCCATGTTTGAGACAACAATACTAAAATAAAGAAAACCGAGAAAGCATAAACGAGAATAAAATAAAGAAAACGTAACATACGTATAATAAAATATTTTCTGTCTGTGATACTGATGAAAAATTTAAAATTTAGCAGTTAATACTATGGTTATTTAGATTTTACGAGAAGTTAAAATAAAACAATCACTATCACACCTTTTAACGGCCATAGACGACATGAATGCTAATACCCTAATAAAAATGATTTTATGTCTTAAAGAATTAAAATAATGTACCTATAAAATGCACTTAAATTTAAAATTTTATAATTTACAAGTATACGCATTAACCAAAATATGGAGAAGTCGTTATGAGCCGTACGCTCAACTATACCACTGCCATTAACTAAATATTACAAAACATGCCCGTGACTGTACGTACCTACTTTTGATGTCATACCTAAGATTTTTCATTTTTGACAGTCTATGAAAATTAGAATTTAAGTTGTAATTTGCTGATAATACGTAAAAATAAATAACTTAATATAGTCAGATTATAACTTTTGAATTTTGAAGAGCTCGCCCTATCTCCTCCAATTAATTTACATCTATATAAAGTACAAATATAGGCGTGATTTAAAATGTCTCAGATTTAAAAAATGATAAATCTGGGATCCCTAACGTACACGCGAGGATATAGATAATAAAAAAAATGGATAGACCATTCATATCTCTATTAGTGTTGCAAATTATAAGAATTTGAAGTCATAATCAATTTTTACTCCACAACCAAGAATTTTCTTTTTCAATTAATAATGTTGGTACTTTATAACCACTTTTAAGGCAATAAAATTAAAAAATAATTTATAAAAATTAGGTATGTAAAAATATATTATAAAAAGTTAAATTTTTATATTTTAAATTATTTTGATATTATTTCTTACGTGATAATGTGATAAGAAGGCCTCAATTACCTCTCTTTAAACTTTCCCTCAGAAATCGCGACTTCAAATGTATTTAGCATAGTTGTGGTCAACACATTTCTCTATCCATTTACGAGGACGACGACGACGGCACAAAAGCGATTTGATCGACAATCGAACGGACGCGGAAAAAAGACGGCAATGACCGCGTTTCATTAAACGTTATCGCGGTACCTGCAGTTCAAGAGTATACCGCAGTATAATTTATACAATATGTAGACCACAGTCATCAAATTTATACCACCGTCCAAATGGGTAAAGATGGGTTCACAGCTATGTCGTCTGCAGTATCGTGTCCACGATAGTGCTGTCGCTAGTCATATCCAAAAGTTGTGCTCGGCCTAACTTTGGACTTTTCATGGTTAGTGAATGATACCAGTATACCACGGTTACAATGGCCAATCAGAAAGCGAAAAAAAATCACGTGGACTTTTTTCACTATAGCGGATATCCGCGATGATTTCCGTCAGTCGGTCTGAGGAAAACGCTTTTGTCACTGCCTTTTATTCTCGCACCAATATGGTCGTGAATAAAAAAACATCAATATATTTTTTTCCGTATATTGACTCAAAGTTGAGAAAACCATGTCATGTGATTTTTCCCCTCGTATACAGGATTATTTCGCTTTCCCTTACTTATACATATTGATTTGTAAAATCCAAATAAAGCCGTCTGTCAGGTTAGGTAACAATATAAGTACCTACCTAAATATTTATGCGTGTGAAGATCACCTTTCAATATCAACTTGCTACCCCACACGGACCTTTGCGTTGGTTTTACAATCAATTTCATAAGATTTTCTGAAAAAAAAAATGTTTATTCAAATTAAAAGTTATGGTATGAAAAAGAAAAGTTGTAACTGTTATTTTTTAGTTCATACAAAACAAAATGATGAATTTCTTTTATGCTTTTTTTCTATCAGAGTATAATTTAAAAGTTTTCAAGTCTTTAACTACGTTACAAATACTTTTTTGAATCACGATTAATGTAAATTCAAAATAAAAAAACATTAAAAATTCAGTAACAATGTTTTTCGCTATCATATAACTGTTAAATCTTTGTTCGTCCATTTGGATACAATTATCCACAAACTAGAAATTAAGCCAATTGTTTTTACGGGATAACATTAATTTATATTTTTTTTAATTTGAACTGTCGTGGTTTTACAAAATTACAATGAAAATTAGGTACACAGATTATAAACAAAAGTTGAAGGTTTTCTTACATTTAAATATCCAAAGAACCACACTATACATAAATAAAAAGTGAAAAGGTTTTTTAAAACTAGGAATTTCAATAAATTTTAATAAATTACAAAAAGAAATAAATAATATTATTTAATACTGTACATCATAATATTTTTTTGAAAAGATATTTCTATATTAACATTTACATAAATAATTATTGTTTGCTGCGTGCTAAATAGGCCCCGTGGCACGGTAATAATTTCAAAATGCCTATAATCTCAGTGGATAATATGAATATACGAGTATGACCATGGCAACTATTTTTTCTGGCATACTTCATACCTAACAAAACTTAAATTGTGGGTACGCTATATTATGCTCTAATGAAAACTTTGTCTTATGTTTTAATTAAAATGCGTAGGTATCTATATAATCTTATCTGATAGTTTTAAATGTTTTAATGCGCAAGTTCAACAAATAGCATATGTTCTTTTACTTAATTTAAGATTCTACGTGCTGTAGCCAAATAATTCTATATGGGCTTGAACTTTTACTAGCTACTGTTCGAGTTTAAAGTTATAATAAACTCTTTTAGGTAATATGATGATATTATAAATATTAGACTCAGAATAATCTCAAGTAAAATATAACTGTGTAATAATAATTTTCAAATGTATTAAATCCAAAAATACTTTTCTGAGCATTGTTCGGTTAAAATTACTTGTGAAAAATAAAAATGTTGATATGACAATTGTCGTAATAATATATTCTCAAAACTATTAAAATAACTATCTTATATTTTGTTGCCATGCAGATAATACAAATAATGACTATAAAATAACCATAATAACTAATATTATTTAACATACTATTATCAAAACAGTGAAGATAAAAAAGGTCATTCCAATTTTAAAATGGCACCGGTGAATTCTATTTATGAATTTCCCGGTGACCATGATGGTGATTTACCGAACGAAACTCAAAGTTCGACATTTAGGGAAATTGTATACTCACCACAGTGGAACCGTAAGAGTTTTATGAAAAAAATACCCGACAAACATATGAAAAACAATAAAAGTATGGTTGATATGCAGCAATTGAACAAAAATTCATCTTGGTGTTCTTCAAAACTCGAGATTTCTAACGAAGAACCTCAGTCATTTTCCCGATTGTCGTCTTCGCATCCAACTCATCCAACTTTTTTTCAGTCAAATCAAAAGCCATTGAGTTCACATTCTTCGTCGCGATGCACAAGCTCTGACGATTTTATAAATAACAATGTATTTGTTAAGAAGTTAAGAAATCCAACTTTAGACCGAAAATATGGTGATTCGTATTTTGATTTGAGCAGCTCGTCCTCAGACAATCAAAACACCAATTTTGAATCATTTTTCCCAGAAAGTTTAACGACTGCAGATTCGTTTTTAGATCATTTGGAATCTCAAGTAATTATTGTCTCATTATATATTTATTTATTTGAACATAAACATAAGTATTATATTATTAAATAACATTATTCAATATTCAAATCAGGCATTTAAATTATAAATATTTTAAAATTGATGAGCTTTTATATAAGCTTAAATAAATATAATATAATCAAATATACTATATTGATTACAGGAAGAATGTGATCCATCTTTAGAAATGCACTCAAAGTATAATTTGGAACATCGGTTTCATTGGTCAGAAAATATAGAATATTGTTCTCCATGGGTGAGACACAGGGCGAAAGAAATCGCTAACCATGTCAACGGACTTTTTGAAGCAAAGAAGAAATCTGAGATATTAGAAAACAATACTGAAAAAATTCACAAAGATTTAAAATCTAAAGTCGGTCGCGAAGATAGTGACGAAACTGATGATAATATCACGTACGAAATTGCTAGTAAATTGTGTGATACATTTTTAAATAATGACGAAATAAATGTGTCGGAAAATCAATGTCCAAATGACGAACATTTCAAATGGAGTAATCTCTACCAAAAGCTTATAAATTATGGACAACTTTGAAATATATATTATATTTACGAGTACGTTTGCATGTTTGTGTGCACCTATCCAAATATTATGCGTTAAATGTTTTTAGTTCTTTAAGGTAATATAAAATTTACACTCACCTCAAGATTTTCGATCTCTGATTTTTTCATGTCATTATGATAGTATAACATTGTGGTTTTTGCATACATTTAACGTTAAGATAAGTGTTGAAAAATTTGTAGAAACACACATTTTTTTTTAATACATTGAAAGCTTTATTATTTAAACGACCCTTTAAAAATATGATTAAAAAACATATATTTTACATACTAGTAATTTATTAGTTATACTCGATGACGTCGCACTTCCAATATAAAGTGGCTCCCCTCTTAATCTAAATTCCTAAACTAAGTCGTATGGGACTTAAAACTGGAAAACTTCTGATTTTCTTGGAGTTGTCTGATAATTGGGTGGCCAATAAATTGACATGGTACATGATCTAGCATTCTAGGCTGGTCTTGTGTTATGCGAGCTAATTTTCGAAAACTTTTTCGATTTCGTCTCCTATTCCGAGCAGCATCATGTCACGCTGAATTTCGTCATTTTGTTCAATTTTAATTATTATTATATAATTAATACATATATTGAGTTTAAGATTTTTTCGTTATATAAGTGATAGATGAACATTGTATTTTATATTTCGATATAATATTATCATGCAACGATATTATTTACCTACAACTATCGTTAAGTTTAAATTTTTTTCTATTAATTTAATAAAAAAAAAAAAAATTAATAATAATTAACAAAGTTTACTAAAATCAATGAATGAATTTACATATTTTACTATCTATGTCAAGCGTGGTTCTATAATAGTATAATATATTATGATGACTTATAGAGCTAAAATAAGTGTTATTTATATAATTCAACTAATATTATATACTATGATAAATGTTGATACATTGTAACGTTGTACAAACAATAAAATGATGGATATAAGTCAATATATTATTATATGGATACCAGTTGTATCATAAACCTCGCGCGCGCGCGCGTGTGTATGTGTGTGTTATGTGCAATAATACTTTAGTTTATTCGAGTGCTTTAGTTCTCGCTACGTGTTGTGGTATTTTAGTGAACCATAAATACAGAGAATTTGACCTAAACTTCCACCGGGTATATATCCACCCCTTAGTCATTATAATTCAAATTATTTAAGTTTATATCATAAAATGTTGGTTTGTTCACCGAATACTTTGCATAATTTTATTGTTTACGTAAGAGAAAAAAATAATGGCATTCAGTATTATTTTTTGATAAACCGTGGTTTTTGACAGTCCAATACGTAATAGATATTTAATAGTAAATAATTTATTATCTTAACACTTGTTTGTAGATAACCAAACAATAATTATTACCACAGTAAAATATGTTATAGTGTAACTTGCTCACCTTTTTTGAATATATATTATATGACCTATTTTTGAGATTCTGAACCGAAATGAGACTATACAAGCTTTATATGAGCAATACAGTTTTTACAATTTGACCTTTATATTATAGTTTATCGTTTAAGTTTTTTTACTGTATTGTCTATTGTAGTTCAAAGTCTTCGTCACGAAGACAAGTCGATTAACTAATAACTATATCCATTGACGAGCAAAAAAGTAACGTTCGACTCCTTTGAAAAGTTTTTATCCAATATAAACTTATACAATATAATATTTTTGATTTACAAATGATTGAACAACATTTGTGAACCATAAACATTGTGATCATTTAAAGCATAATAATTTTCAATGTAATTTTGAATCACTCGATTACCTATATGATTAGTTTTAGTTAATTATTAACACTATAGAACCTACTCAGTTAAAATTTCAATAATATTAAAACAACTCCATTGAGATTTAATTTATTTCAATAATGTTGAGGACACATTATAATATGATGTAAAGTCTATCGAGTGTGTATTTGAATTTTAGTCTTAAGACTCGTGTGCCAAACACTTCTTTTAGTTTTTTTTTTTTTATTATTAACAAATATTTTAATTGGTAAATACTAAATACGACAAGTTTATTCCAAATGTTTTGAATTATTCTATAATAATCAATTTCGAGCAAAGCTCGCTTGTCGGTCGTACAACAATAATTATACTTATATTTAACTATTAATGTTTAATTCGTTATCCTTATTGATTTTTGTAAAGAAATAAAACGGTACTTAGAAAATATTACGTATATATTATAATTCTCGTAGTGTTACGGCGTAATCGATTGTACGCAGCGTATAGCGAACGAACACTAAAAATGGTGCTTTAAAATAATTATATAACTATTTAATAATTGTGTATTTTATATGTAGATACCTAATAATGGTAGATTATATTCAAAAACACTCGTGAGCAGGTAGGTATATACAGAGTGATTCAAAATTTAAGTTATAGCCAATTTATTGATTCAAAATAGAGAAAAATGTACGATATGAAAGTTTTTTTGATTTAGAAACATCTAAAATGATTTGTACATTTTATAACTTTTTATAATATCTTAGGGGGTTTTGGGCAATGAATTTTAAAAATTTATAAAAACTTTAATATTTCTCAAGCATAGAATTTTGCATTAATTAATGTTGCTTAAGCAGCACTAAAATATATATAAAAAAGTCTTCAAATTATGTTTGCAAAAAAATTGCAGTATTGAGTTTCTAAAGTTGATTCCCTAAAATCTCCCTATTATATTGTAAGAAAATATAAAATGTACAAATTATTTTAGATGTTTCTAAATCAATTATATTATACATTTTTCTGTATTTTGAATATTTATATGATTAAATGGCCGTTATATTATATTTTGAATTACTTTGTATACATCACGCATCTTTGGGGAATATCACGGAAAACTACGAGGGAAAGAAGAAGGGAAAAAAGTGACGTTTTCGGCAAATATCTCGTTAGTTTCCGCGATGACTCGCGGCGGAATAAGATCTCATTTTACAATCGTGGGTGGGTATGTCAGTGGGTACACCTATAGTATACATGCATATACAAGGTGATTTAAAATATATGTAACGGCGACATTTTATCACATAAATATTCAAAATACAAACAAATGTATGATACGAAAGTTCTTTGGTTTAGAAACATAAAGAATGATTTGTGCATCTTAATTTTTTTTACAATATACAGTGAAACCTTCCTTAATGACCTCTAAATACTGGACACTCTAAATAATGGACACTTTTATCCTAGTTTTTGAAATTGATAATTTTTATAGTAATAATAATTGTGGAATACCTAAATAAACTATTAAGTTAATATATTTTATTACATACATTATTATACTATATAGTATAACTTATTTATCCGTTTAGTTGTTGAAATAGTATCGTGTTAAAGAAATGTTTTCGTATTATTGTCGTATTAGATATAGCCAGTAAAAAAAAACCGATTAACTCTAAAAGATAAAATAGTCATTCTTGAATTTCGAGAATTAATTTTAAAGATGAAGAAATTTAATTTTAAAGATGTATATATTTAATAAATGTAAAAATAAAATTATTTTAATTTAATTTATAATTCTAATTTGATAAAAATAAAATTTTTCCCTTTAAATACCGGACACTTCTGAATAACGGGCATAATTGCAGTGATAGAGAGTATCCGATATTTAAAGGTTTCTCTGTATGATGAGAGGAGTTTAGGGGGTTAACTTTAGAAGCTCAAATGGTATGCTATATTTTTTTGCAAACATAATATGAAAACATTTATACATTTTAGTGCCTGAACAACATTTAATCAATACAAAATTCTATGCTTGTGAGATGTTTAAAGTTTTTCTAAATTTCTAAATCAAAAGACATTCATATGGTACATTTTTCTCCGTTTCGATTCAATAAAATCATAAAATAGCCGTAACATAAATTTTGAATCATCCTGTATATATATCTATATAGCTACAAGCACACATAACATCGGCCGAACACACAAACATGATTAATGAACACAATCTCGAATAGGAGATGGCCGCTGAACCGTTCGGCGGTCAAATAATGCCGTCGGGCTGAACAAAACATACACGCATACAAACACACCCCCCAGTTAAGGTGTATACAACCCCCCACGAGCCGGCCGTACGCCCCCGCTTACCGCACAGTGTATAATACGATACGACATTACATTATCAAGCGAGACATGCGCATACTTCCACTTCAGCTATAGGTCATCACAAGCCCCTACACGCAGTATCTACAAGATGATTTTTCAAGCACGCTCATCACTATTAGTTTTATATGCTTGCATTCCGCATACGTTTGAATTTCGATTTTTGGAATTTTTAAACACACTCGAACGCCGGCCGCCTTATTTTTGAACACTCAAGATTTGTTGTACCGCTTGAGACCGCTTATGATGGTCCTGTGACAATATACACACTTTTGTTTTTCAAACAGGAACCCCCCTCTCTTTTTTTCACTATTTAAATTATTCAGCAGACGTTTTTTCTTGAGAATTTTGATGTATCCAAATCAAAATTCGAACCAGTAAATTTTGAATCACAAACATTTGTGTACTAAGGATAATATAATATATGTCTATGGTAATGGGTTAAGTAGATATGAGAGGGCTTAGATGATTCTAAAATGTAAGTAATTACTATTGAGCCTGACAATATTTAAAATGAACAAATCAGTAAACCAATAGCTCTAACATACTTGTACTCAACCAGTTTTTTAACTTATCAGATACTTGAAAAACTGCATTCATATGCTGCAGAACTTATTGGAATTGTAACTGCAGCTTGTTTAAGTTAGAAAAATGCTCTTTTTTTAATGAAAACGTAAAATAAAAAAAATCCTTCATAAAAAAAGATACCGCTCATTTTCTCAGATTATTTTTGATGTTTTATAACAGGGGTCAAGGGGTGCTTAATTAGAACACTTGAAGCATCCCCAAGCACCCCTAATCGCACTTATGTCCCTGCACTTGTTTAGAATCTGCAGCTCTAATATAGCTTCTTTTACATTAAACTGTGCATCTAATTTAGAAAAGTTATAAGTTATAGTTTTATCAGTAATACTATTCGAATAAAAAATAAATTGTAATATTATATACAACAATGTTTAAATAGTATTGTCAATTATCGTGTAAAGTATATATCATTGTTAGCACATTTTAACTATCCAAAGGAAAAAGTACAATGTGTATATTTATGAACGAGTGAGAAATAGATAGTAAGCCTTTGAGAATAAATTTGTACATGTTATGAATTAGGAACTTTTAGTAAAACTTCAGACTTACCTTACGTATTAAGTTAACATATATATTAAATGCATTGGATTGAAAAAATAATTTTACATTATCAGCCATTGACAGAAGACATAGCTATTAAACAGTATCACAGGATATAATATTGATGAAATACATATCTAAAAATAACTAAACAAATAACTTAATCATTTTTAAGTATTTCATGTAATGCTTTTTAAAAATGAATATTTTTATGGGTGAATTTGAATTACATTTGATGCGTTGGTGGGTACTAGGTATAATGATATTATATAATATGTATACTTATAATACACTCATAAAATATATCTAAAGTCCACGATAATAAAACTTGCGATAAACCGATGAAACGTTACTGATTATCACCTTAGAATTTAACATTATATCTTTGTTTATTTTTTTCTAGTTTTAAACTACTTAAAATTTAAAATTTAAACTACATATCGGTTTAGCACATAACAATACTGCAATATAACAAATTTTCGGTATAAATTCCAATTTATAGTTTGAAGTTTTGTGCAATTTAAATATATTATAATATGTAAATACAAAGAATCTAATTATAAAAATATATAGTCAAAACTGATAATATTGTATTGTTTTGCAGTGTAGATTATAATGTGCACGCGTATCTTCAATTTTCCAACAATATATCTGTAATAATATTTTAACAGAGACAGTTAACAATAATTTATTTAAATAAATCAAGGCGCTATTCACCTGACGGCTGACGATTACTGTTGTGGTTCAATTAAACTAAATTGGATCAAATCGGTTCATTTTCCCCCAACATGCGGGTCGGGTCAACTTTTTTCAATTTTCTTTTCGCGTTTAAAAAGTTTACAAGCGGTCTGAGTGTTAAAAAATAAATAATCTCAACTAAACTCAAAAAGCTAAATCCCAAACACAATCCCATTATACCGCCCACGTTACCTAAATGTTGAAATAAAATCGTGTTAATAAAAAAATTCGTACACTGTATTTCAAAATGTTTTTAGTAGGTAGGAATTTCTTACCCATGAACTGGCCGAACGTAAAAGTCATTATCCGATTTTGTCCAATAAAATTTTTATTTTGATAATAAACACTTAATATCACCGAACTAAGTGGCCTGAAACAATTAATTTTGTTATTTAATTATTAATTAATACATAATCATTAATGAATAGCAGAAAAGTAAAAAAAATGTGTATTGGTGAGAAATTATTCGCGTTCCAACCGAAAATATGACACATCGTTTTTGATAAAAATAAAAAGTTATAATTAGTTTTCCTCGTATATTATGGATTTAACCAACTCGACATGAATTTACACCATCAGTATAAATTCATTATTCTATTTGAAAATAATATTAAAACTTTGATAATTTATACGAACGTTCTCTTTCTAATTTGATTAATTAAGTATGTAATGTAGCATTCTAATCAGAGTAAAATATTGAAACCAAATTAATCAAATCACTAACATGAAATATTTATGTTACATATAAATAAAATATAAATAACAATAGCATAAAAATAATATTATATAAAATAAATTAAAGAAATGTCATATTTTCTTTTTGTGAGTATATTAAAAATATGTTTGTGATTGCACTTTTGTTGGTAGATATTTTTCAACTTTCATTATTTTTTGAATAAGTTTATGCACTAATTTACGACTGATTAAAACTATTAAAATAGGTGTAAATTACTTATATTATTAAACTGCTTAAAATTAATTTATACTTTATAACTGATTTATATAATATAGTAATATAGTTTTTAATTTGAGCTTTTGATTTTTCGAATCTATTATACAAATTAGCCCAATTACGGGTAAAGTTACGATCAAAGTAAGAAAATAAATATTCGGCTGAATCATGGGCATATATAATATTTTTTTTTATAAAATGACAAGAATACAACAGACATTATATAAGACGTATAGTTTCATGATTACAAAGGAGCAAAAATTATATTTGTTGTCAATTTTACATTTTCGTTTTTCTTTTGTGTAGAATAATGATTTTACTCTCATCTTTATCAGTCTAAGAATCATTCCCGTACAATATTTTAATGTAGCCATAAATATACCTACATTTATTCCATGTCGAGTTTTTCAGTAGCGACTCATTGTATCTGATTTATTTTTTGACTTCACTATTTTATTTTACCGAGGTACCTTCAAGAAATTATTTATCGTCGGGAATCTTATATGGGCATTCAAACTTCGAGATATTATACACTCGTTATTCGAACGTTTTCAGTGTATTATTTTATGCATACTTATTATTTCTATGTTCTCGACTTTCAAGCAGTATAAAACTATAATTTATTCCTAAATATTAGAAACACGTCTTATTCGTAATTATTAAGGCTGGGATTTCGATGCATAGTTTCTTAAAACTAGATACATGATGCTCGGTTTATAACATATACGTTTCATGTATTTTTTGATCATAATAAGAAATTTTTATTTTGCAATTTTTTGTATATATTGACAATTATTAACTTTAAGGCGATTTTTTTCATTTTTAAAAGCATTTTAGAGTTTTTAGAGCATTTAATACTAAATCTCGGTTTTTTTTAAATTTTATTTTTTTAAGATTTTTGCATTAAAAATTAATTTTGTAACGTATACTAACAAGGATTTTGCCTAATAAAAACTTTTAAGTGGATCCGTATGATGTACAAATCGAAATTACAAATGGCGACGAAAAATTAAATGAAAATAATTATTATTTTCAGATTAAAAATACGTGTGGAAAATTTGAAAATATGTAAACCAATACTGCAAACATTTTTATTAAATTTAATTAAAAAAATGTTTTGTTCAAAATTTGTTTAATTTGTTAATTTGTTAATTTGCATATTTTGGATTTTTTTCAGGGCATTACATTCCCAGCCCTAGTAATTATTAACTAATAAATTATTAAAATTATTAAATTGAAATGAAATTATTATTTTCACTATAATATCTGTCACATAATAACATTATACGTGTTACCGACTTGCATTTTTACGGCCCTAGTTTTAGAGCCGTTCGCGGTATTATACAAATAGATACCTACTTATTTTTCATCGGTATATCTGCGATGTAATTTCCAAAAATAACACTACTGCAATGTATACGCGGTATAACCTGCAGACGGTTATTAAATTTGACTACTACCCAAGTATATTGTTTAAAGAGCGCTCCCTGTAAACATTTACTCGGGCAAAATAAATCCATACCACCTTGTACCACCGCGGTACCGCTGCGACAATGTGTTCCAGTAACAATTATTTATCAAGTCAAATTATAACAATCAGCGTATATCATAAAGTGTAAAGACAAACCGTTATTGTTTGATAGAAAATAATGTTTATTCAATGATAATTTAAAATAAAATAAAATATTAAATTTAAAATATATTTTATTCCCCGATAATACCTAGTATTATGCCTGCAATTTGTACGTGGTGTTCGGATAAGGGGGGGAGGGATATTTAAATTGCTGCTTTTTAAATACACAAAATATTTTTGTTAAATTCTTACGTGTTATTTTTATCATCTTTTTGAGATTTAGTGAGCTGCGCATTCATCGACGACATTTTGAAAGAAAATTCAGTACACCCTGGTAAACAATCACATGAATCCGACGAAAACTCTTAAAAAAATATACAGTTCATTTAGATATAATATTTCGATTAAAAGGTGGACGTCATACAATCGCTTATAAAGAATTTTTAATGGACAAGGTTAAAAAAAATATAGAAAATAAAAACTAAACAACAAAACATTTCCGTCTAAACGCATTTTTTTTTTTATGTAATTTACTACAGTAAATAAAATAAAACTTAGTTTGTAGTATACCGTTTTTAGTTTTTCGTTAACTTAAGTCAATATTTTTTTATGATTATAAAATTAACTTAAAAACCAACAAATTATCTAAAAGCGCTATAGTACCCTCGACATCAGCTTTCCTAAACTAACCATATAACCGTTGAATAACTTACGTGATGCGGTAACCCAACATGGCGTTTTAGCAGGTCCACAAACTGGCGTGTTTTTCATTCCTGTAATTTTCGAAGCCAACAAAAATTATCGATAAAAAACGGTTTTTTTATACGCGTTCTCGGATCAATCCATACTTATGTAGTAAAGGGGCACACAACCGCACTGCGCCAATATATTGGCGCTACGACACTCTAAGATGCAATTATTTTTCGTGTAGACTTTGAAAAATTTCAGTTTTTTCTCGTTTTGAAAGTAACAGTGCCTTATTTTGGGGTCCCACGACGTGAGTTCTTTGGTGGTAGTGAGCACAAACGGTTTAACTGAAATGGTCGAGATCATATTGACACTGGCCAATAATGTCGGATGCGATCTATCGGGCCATTCAGCCGGACTATGAATCAATATCTATAAAACAGAAAAACGTGCAGATCACGGTAGTGTAGTATACAATTGTTGCAGCAACAAATGACAAAACCGATAATAATTTGTAAAATATTATAATATTATCGTTTTACATAGAACACGTCCAACCCGTGTGCACATTCCTTGTTCATGTCCTCGGAGTGAAGTTCTAACTTCATTGTAGCGCTGTGATAGTCGCCGTCGCCAAACGTTCTCAGTGGCAAATGACTTATATGTGCATCGCTCCCATATCCGGTGTCCGGCTTCCAGCTGCTGTGATATTTTTTCCAATTGTAGTTGTTGAACTCCTGCGACCATTCGCTGAAAAACATAATAATAATAACTCTATTGCAACAATAACAGCAGATTGTACGTTTTATAAATAATTAATTTAAATTTAAAAAATTGCAGCAACCCACCCCCCTCCTTAAGCTGCTAAGTCTATGCTAGGATAGCGGAACGGTCCTTATCAATAATTAATTTATATTTTTGCATTTGCATTTGCATTTGATAATATAATATTGCAGTACGATAAATAAATAATATAGGTATAGATACGTCATAGATAGATCAAAAAGTCTAACATAGCTTTTGAAAGATCTACAAAATTATAAAAATTGTTTATATTAATAATTAAAGTTTAACATAATTTAAAATCTTTATATAAAATATTTTTTGGTCAAAAACTTTATTGCAACGTGGTAATCGTAAATTAATATTATGTTTAAAATTTAAACTTTAAATCTCGTTTCATATTAATAGTAAAAAATGGCAATTAAATATGTATACCTATAAAGTTCAGTTAGAATAGATTAATTAAAATCATTAATCCTAAGTTCCTTATAAATCAAAACGGTGTTGGTTTATACAGACAGATTCAATAACTATTTAACAATGCAATTTATAGTAACTATTTATTAATCTAGATAAATGATTGTTGAAAGTTCCTCCCCATATTGAAATGCTTTAAGAAAAAACTGATTGTACTAAAGATAGATAAATTATTATTTTAAATGAGTTATTGAATGTATATTTTACTTCTTTAAAAACAGGGAAGACTTTCCACATAATATAATTAAAATAGCCATCCCATTTAAGTCTATAATCTATAATTAGACAAAGGTATGTTAACTCTTTCACTTTTTCAAGTTCAATACATTGTGATGGGCTGTGGCCCACATGCACTACTCGAAATTAAACTTTTAGAGAATGGACTTTTAAATGGTTTTCATTTAAAATATTATACTCTTATGGATTAAAACAAATACATTTTGATTTGAATAAATGTATCTTTGATTTGTTCTTACTAAACCAAATGTTAATATTTCTTAATATGTTATTTGCTTCATAGTGCAATAACATAATAATATAATGGTATTAATTCGTCGACTAAAACCGTAACAATTGCAGTGTTCCAGTGTTGGACGAACTATTTTATGTTTAGTATCTATATGCATATTATTATGTATATATATATATATTACTCCACGCCGTTTAATAAATCTATCATAGGCATCATATTGAATGAGTAACACAAGCCATAAGATGTGAACGTTTCTTGAAACATAACGTTGCATGGATCGCTTTCTGTTGTCCGTAACCAAAAAAATGACTTAATCACTTCTTCGCACGGAAAAGACAGATTCTGTTAACACATCAAACGCCAAAATTAAATTAAAACTCAATTAATGCACATCGCTGATGTCTGGGTAGTGGGTTCGTCATTAACATTGTATGTTCCTTAATCAATAAATGTAGATAGAAATGTACAATAATGACGGCACCTACACTCTAAAGAAGGAGTCGGAAAATAAGTCCGATTAAATTTTTTTTTTTCATAAAATGTCTTGATTTAATAATAATTTAAATAATGATTGTTATACTAATGCAATATAATTTAAAAATAAGATTAGTGAAATCTAAACAATAAATAAACTCTTTATTTTAATTTAATTATTATTATTCACTTTTTGAAATGATTAAAATACTCAGACATTGTTTAGACATTTTCTGAGAATGTTTCTAGTGAATGCTTGTTGACAGATCATGATTAATAATCATAATTAATGAACATAATTGTGTATGCAAAAACATTAAAATTATTTCATTTCCCAAATTTAAAATCACTATTTCCATTTCGATGTGAATAACTGCGGATTGAACAACGATTGAGTTTCTTATGCATTTTATATGTATTATATATTTCATATATTATTTTACAGATTAATTTTGTCATCTTTATTACTTTACCTTCTAATACACATTATTTTGCTCTCTACCTTACCTTATATTACTGTAGGTTTTATAACAATAAATCAAATCGGACTTTTTTTCCGTTTAATAATTTTGTGGTCGGATTTTTTTTTCCGAAAAAAATTAAATCGGATTTTTTTCGTGTACTTTTTTCCTCGGACTTTTTTTCAGGATTCACTCTAACAGATATAAAGTTTTTTATTACTACTCGGGCAGATTCAAAATTCAATATTGTCGATAGATATTGAACAATAAGACAAAAATATAATTGTAAACGAAGCTATGAAATCCTCTTTTGTGGTGTAAGTACATAACGTCATATTTGACTAAAATTATTATTATTATCATTTGACTTATAGGTATTATAAACATAAGCATGCGCACAGGGTGTGTCAGGTGACCCGTGGTTTTTTGTACGAATTTTAATTATTCTGGGGCTTTGTTTAATGTTTAAGCTATACAAATAGTATAAATTCTACCTACAAGGATGAGATATGAACAAATTTAAGTAACCCGTAAAATAAACCAACCACTGACCGTAATATTACTTATCACTGCCGTTAAATGTTCAAAATCGATCGTGATAATGATAATATAAATTTTATTTCAAGGCGTATACTCCACCTTATGTTTTTTTTTTTTAGGGAGAGGGGGTTAGTTATATCCATTTAAGAGAAAGCGACGCATTTTCTTCACAGCACACCCCATGCCAAATTTTTGCTCAAATCTGTGCTCATGGATTATAGTTAGGCATATAGATGTTTTATATACAACTCTACGATTGATTAAAATGATAATATTTTGATACCAACCAATTATAAACATTGCATAAGAATTAAGAAATTATACAATAAAGATACAGCTATAAAATCATTAAACTACATGTCATAAACTCATCAATCATCATTACATAATATATTATGTTTTTGTTTCGTATACGAGATAGTGTTGGCCAACAATATATTTATAATTATCGATATCGCTTTTATTTTTCCAATACCTTATCGTAATATTGAAAAAATATCGATATCGATATCAATTTGCATATATATTTATAATTATATGTATATTAATTACTAATTATTATGTATTAACTTAAAAGTATGAAAAATATAAAAGTAAATGTAAAAAATTGGGTTTGGAAATAATAGAAATATACATTTTTCAGTTTACAAATTTTATATTTCGAGCAGTTTTTCCAATGTTTCTGAATTTGGATTCGCAATATGCTATAATTTATTATGTAGGAGATAATAATAATAAAAGTGTATATTAAATCTATCAGTTTTATCGTTCCGATAGTGCGATATTTTTAATAATTATTTTTAGATATCGATATCGAAATTATTAAGAAAATACCTACGATATCGATATCGTATCGAATTATCGATATCGTTGACCAACACTAATACGAAATATAATTACACTTTTCACTGCAAACCGTGATTTATTAAATGAATACACCGCATATAGTGCATAATATAAACTTGTAGGAAAATAAAAATGGCCGTCACGAGTTTCATGATAATAATAACAATAATAGTAAGTACTTTCCTTTAGGACTTGCGAAACAAAGGAACCGTCCAGAAAATCTTCATACGATTTCCATTTTTTCTTTATCAGATTGTTTTCGCAAATACCGTACATTGTATTCCGAATTAATCTGCCGAGAAAAACACATAAACAAAACGAATGGCCAATGAATATCAAATTGTATTTGCCCCGTGCATAGAAATAATCCCGTACTGGTCTTTGTAGTCGGTATGGTTAACATTCGAATAGTTAAAAACGGATGGGCGGACTTTGTTCGCACTGCACACCGTAACTGCCGGAAACGGAATCGTCCAAATCGAAGAAACAGAGTTGTCCAACGATATTATTGCTGGCATCTCCGAAAACATGCGTATCAAAATGTAAATCGACACACCACACAATATGTATATGGCCACCAAGATGATGGCCCAAAATAATCTGAAACAATATTACAGATAGGTATTATCAAGGACATAATTGAAAATAAATTTCGGGTGGGGGTCCAACTTTTTTTTAATAATTTTATTTTTAGTACAATTATAGTCAATAAACTATATATTCACTACTAAAATATATCTACTTTATAAATTTCGGGGGATTCGAAGTTACGGTCTTGGATATTATAGTACTACATATTTATTAAACGCAATATTCTTCTTTATTCTTTATAAACGGGCAGAACTTTTTACAACAATTTAACATTTCGATTACAATAGTTAATAAAATATAAAACATAACTATATATGTATATATAATAATAATGATAATAAAATAAATATAAAATACAACGCAATAGAAAGTTTATTAAAAAAATTTTAATTAGTAGCCTAATAACATCTAATTCCATCAGTATTTATCAGTGGTACTCTTGTCAGCCAACCACATCAAACGGTTCAGAGAATTATTTTTGTCATAATTAGTAGTGTGTTCAAGAACTATGTAGGGAACAAGGTATCTAGTCGACTGAGAAGGAACTTTCAAGTTGACCAACGAAAGCAGGTAGCATCAACACGACCATCCACTCTAAGTTATTATATACTATTATGTGATTCCGTTCAATTGGAACTGGAAACGATATAATCTGTTATTCTCAGACCATAATAAAGATCTTATTTTATCTCAAATGCACATACACTACGAAGTAATAATTGCAGGTCAATCTGCAGCGGTGCTAAAACTTGAAAATCATGGCCGTGAAATTGTAACTTATCGTGCGAGCGGTAAAGACGAGGGGGAAATAGGAGTTATTCTAGAAATGGGCGAAGATTTTATATAATTTCAATATATTTGGGCCAACTTGCACTAGTAAAAAAAATAAAACAGCTTGAATACATCGCTTTCTCATACGACAATCATCCCTTCGATTTTATTAATAAACATTACAAACAAACAAACGAATTATTTGTGATACTGCTGATAATAATAATAATGGAACGACGAGGTCGTAAAGTAAATTTTTAGTAATTTGTTTACGCTGTAGTTGACTATATCTACTATAATATCCATATGGTCGAAAGCGCCATTAATATTGTAGTTTTGTCTTTCATCGTCCAGATCACCTAAAACGTGTCATTTAATTTTTTTCAAACAAATTAACAAGAAATTTACGTGTTTCAAACTATCATCATTAGAAAAAAATATACAATTTATTTATTATTATTTTATAGGTATAAACGCCATATTTTGGCTTTATCCCAAACGGTAGGAGGTCTTCGCCATTTTTCTCACACAAAATTTAACAGACACTGTAATCTGTGCAGTGATATTGTTGTATACTTATATACATAGAGTTTTATGTTTTTATATAATACTGTATTATATCATCCAGTTGAGTAACTTTTTTTCGAAAATAAATCTTTTAATTGTTTCAAACAATACAATATTATGCATCACGACTATACATAATATTATAGGTACGACGTCACAAATTTTTCAATAATATCAAAACGTTATAGGGAAATCTTTGTTTAAAAAAGTGACTATATTTTATATTTTACACGGATACATTATTTTGGAACCGTATAAACTAGAAATTACGTGATTGTCGTGTATTTCGTATAATATCAGCGTGTATAACAAGTGTACGATATAGATATAGATATAGATAGATAGATATTATACGGTTCACAGGACAAACGACAACTCTCGAATGTTCGGCTATTATAAAATGTGTGTACATATACCATGTATACGTAAATATATACACATTAATATCGTACATATATATGACATGTATATAGTAAGCGTTCCCAAACGATAAATTGGTCGAAAACATAATATAACACTATATACATATATTATATCTATAAGAGCTGCATCGTAATATCCAGAGAAAACGAACCGGATGATTGCATGTATATATACAATGTATACTTTATATTATGACAATCGCACACGGGAATAAATGAATAATATATTCCATAAAACTCGCCCTTGATTTGACCTATTTTCCGGATTTTTTTTCACGTCTAGTGCGTATATTATTATGTATATTACTATATATATATATTGTATTTCGTTGTTTTTCGTCGCACACGTTTGTAACTCAAATCTATTATATTCGTTGCGAGGAAATATAATAATAATATGGAGAAATGATACTGCTACAACGTCTGCTATTATACTGCAGTCGTACAAACACGAAGCACGAATATAAGTTCGAGTTCGATTTCCGCAATAAAACGTATTTTTTTTTTTTAGTTTACATATACACTGCATTTTATACGAAACTACCTATTATACATTTTGGAAGTCTCGCACCGTAAGTAAAATCTATAGAATAACACGCGTTACCGTGTTGAACGAAATAGCTCTGACAATAATAATTTACGCTCGACCAGGTGTATTATATAATATTAAATTATTTTATCGGTTTATATAATATTATCGTGTTTATCGTGTCGGTGCGGTTTAAATATGGCGCCAATAACATGAACAATATCACCCTGCAGAACGTTATTATAAATGCAGAATGATCAATCGACGGCACAGAAGTTCGACGGCACAGAAGTTCGACGACACAATTACTGTACGGTTGACACTTGAAACAGTAAAAAGTAAAAATTATTAACGACTAAATACAAATTCACAAAAATGCAGCGAAATAATATTGAAAACACGCACGATATTATAATATTGTTTATGCATATTGCAATATCTACATAATATGTATATGAAAGTATATAAAAGTATATTATAAAATGCAAAGCTGGGCATTAACGAGTTAAAAGGTTAAATAGTTAAGTTACATAATTTGTTACTTTTTTTTTAAGTAAACCCTAAACTAACGTATTAAATTTTTTTCCATATTATTTATTTTGTTTATTTATTTATTAACAGTCACAGCATATAATTCTAAAGCTAAACATCCAGTGATCTTCTAGTGATTAAAATATATTATATAGTGGTTACACAAAAATGTAAAATATAAATATATAAAATAATTTCTAATGACTAATTTTGTTATAGTATATATTATAAGAATTAAGAAACTACTCCTTTAAATTTAGATTTAGATAAATCGACATTTTCTAAGACAAAATCATCTGCTCAACACTTCACAGTAAAAAAAGTTTGATTCTCGTTTGAAAATAGACATATATTTGTAGGTACCTACAACACTCCTTAAATGTTATGAGAAATCGGGTACGTATTTAAAAATATAATGGTCGTTTGTCAGAATTCGGATAAATGCATTACGAAAAAAAAATAGGGGTGAGCGTGCTCACGGTGAATCACTCTGTATATATTATTATTTATTGATGAACTCGCAGACACTTCACCTCCATGACGGGCGTTTTGGTGTAAACACGTGTCAATCAAATGGGTTCGCCAGCAGGTGTCGCCAAGAGGTCAAGTAAGTTTTTATTTCAATACATTATTTTATATTTTTTAATATTATAACTGCAGTATAGGGACCTAACGCGTAAACTTTTATGGGATGAAAAAAAATTAATAACAGATACGAATTTGCGAAAAACAAAAACTCCGCCCGTTTATTATTATCAGTACAGTTGCAGACATTTATTTGCGTTTTTAATTTATACATATGCATTATTATTTTACGTACACTCGATTGAACTCTAGCTTTTTTATGGATTGAATATTTTGTTATTTTTCGTGCAGTTTAAACAATAGCTGATAACGATGTAATGATAAAACAATATTTTAATCTCCTGTACCTTGTAGTAGCTATATGACCGTTATAATTAGAAAACTTATAACCACCCAGCTAAAAAAATTCTAGTTATGTTATGTCAGCGCTATGCTTGACTAATATCAAATTAGCCCATACTGAAAATAATTATTATATACATATACGCCACTGAATGCCATATATATTGTTATCAATTTATTATTATGTGTCGAACAGGTATATAATAATATTATAATACCATTTAGGAATTCAAACATGACACCGGTTGATTTATTTTCCCAATGCCCACTCGTGTGAGGTATAACAATTATTAATAATATGACCGCTAATAGAAAATTAACTTTTTTTTCCACGCGGAACAGCTGTCAGTGCCGCGATTCGCTGTAAACTTTCGTAGTAAAACGATTTATTGATTTTATAATATCATGTGAAAAACTTAAGGTCTACTCTGCCAATAAGACATTATACATTATTATACAAAACTAAATCCCCGATAAAGCCGTTCAAATCACGTTTGCACAGCTCCTATGCCATAATACCTCAAAGAATCGCGTCTACCTATAGCTGGGCAAATTAATAATTTTTTTTAACTCGTTAAGTTAAAAGTTAATTTATAATTTTTTTTTACAACTTCGTTAAGTTAAATTAATGAATAAAAAAAATAATCGAGTTAAAATTAACTTAATTAAAATAATAATAACTTTCGAATCGATAAGAAAAAAAGGTTACTTATAAAATGTTGATGAATTTGAAAATTACTCAAGCTCACAGTTCTGCGCACATGTAGGTGACATATAGGAATATTTACGGAGGGTTTTAAGGTAACCAGCTAACCACCATTCGGCCAACATTTTCGCCCAATATTTAAGATATCTGTAGATATCTAACATCTAGTCATCTAGTATAAATAACCTATAGTATATAGGTACCTAGCTACTAACTATACTATACTTATAATAGGTGACTATCTACAAAACACTTTTATATTGGTTGTGAATATATGAAACTCAAACCAGTAATTATTATACATTTTCTGGGAATTTATCAATATCTCTTGTTTAGCCTTATAGATATCTTTGATATCTAAATATCTAATATTATTAATTCTCAAACCAATAAAATGATAAATTAATGGTTAATATAAAATTAAAAAGGTCGGCAAGTGGGTACTACTCTGCTGTACAGTGGATCACTTTTGTGGATGTATTAAATTTGAATTCAATGACATAAATCATTGTATACGAAAAACGATTCTGAGTGAAGACTGCCTGTCAGACTACATAACTAAGTGTATTTCATGATATTATTGCTATTAATATAATTCATTTCACTATTAATAATACAGTAGGTTGAATTAATTTTTGTAGAAAATATTGCATTTGAAAATTTAATTGAGTGTATAAAAAATATAATAATATACTTTAAAAATTTCATGCGCCCACGAAAAATATTTTTAAATTACAACGAAATAAATAACATCGTTATTCTTCATTTAAATATCTAATCTCGTCTAAATTTGAAATTAAAATGTCTATAATATATAATTTTTTTTAATATATTTTTTTGATTTTTGGTTACTGTCTTAAATACTCACAAAAACCTTGATTTAAATTTTCAATCCTTAGCTATAAAAACTGAATATTTTATAAATTTTGAACTACAACACAATTTGCTAATGTTCATTGATGAATTTCGATTAAAAATTTGAAGTTTAAATGCTTATAAAAAAATGGGTCTATGTATTTTTATTATTTTTGATCTGCTACTTAAACAATTTATGAGGAATCTTGTATTAAATTTTCAAAAACTTGATCTAACGAAATTTTTTTTTATCGATATTTAAAGAAAAAATTTGAAAAAACTAAAAATTTCTTAAGCCTACAATTAGCTCAAAAATTGTCTAAATTTAAAATTTTTTTTGGTACATAGAAAATGATAATCTAAACATTTAATCAAATTTTCAAATGTCTACGGTTATTTCTTTTTTAATTACATCAAAATAAGAAAATCGCTCCCGAAGAAAACGGATGAATATCTAATGTTTAATTTCAAACGCTCATAAAAAATTAGTTTGACTTTCCGATAAACTTTTTCTTTTTTAGAAAGGTAAAAAAAGTTATAGAGAATCTTGTGTTGAATTTTAAAATCTTAGATTTAAATAGAAAAAATGTTATGAATTTCCTAATTATAAAAAAATTTGCAAATTTTTGTGATTCTTACGTATTTTATCAAAATTTTAACTTTAAACGTTTATAAAAAACTATTAGAGACTTACATTCAACTTTTTTTTAATTTTAATCTACAACAAGTTATGAAGAACCTTGAATTAAATTTTAAAGTATTTTGACCGATCGAAAAAAATTTATTTATTATAATAAAAAAAAAGTAATAAAAACCAGAAATTTGATTATGCTTATAAATTGCTCAAAAAAAGTCAAAATATATTAAAAATTTTATTGTGTGTGGAAATTGCTTATACAAACATTTTGTGAAAATTTCATATATTTTCTCGATTTTCTTGAAAATTGACTTTGCGTTAAAATTCCCGTTTTTTCTTTAATTTTTTTGTTATTTTTCCCGACACGGTTGAAAACTATGAGAAATATTTTACTACTGACCCCCCAAAGTACCAACTAGATTCACTTTCCTATCAGAAAAGATGCTAATGAAGAAAATAGGAGTACTTGAGTACTTTTACAGCTCTTAAACGTACTGACAGACACAAAAAAAAAACAACATTGTAAAATCAATACATTCACCGCTCCGCTCAGTATCTAAAATTTAACTTATTTTTTATAAATCTGTATAAAATTAAGTTGAATTTAACACGTTAAGTATGTTAAAAATGTAACTAATTAAATTAAAAATTAGTTTCCAAAAAAAAGTAACAAATTATTTAACTTATTTAATATTAACTGAACGTTTTAATTTAATTTTAATTTTTAACTCGTTAATTCCCAGCCTTGCGGCTATATCGAGACAGAGTACGAGTACGTAATCACTATAAAGAAAGTTTATGCATTTATCATATTTTTTCAAAAATCTAAATTCATGTGTAGTATGATGGAAAATTGTTTTATTACTTAAAGAGTTCAAATCGACAATTGGATATTGCATTTTTTGCATATTTATCCGATTTTTACTTGTTTCATCATATTTGTATATTTCACATATGCTTTTAGTGCATTTTATAGGTTTTCGTTATAAATTACTTTAAATATTCTATATTAGAGACTTACAACGATTTATTTAAATATAATGCTGGACTATTTGCTTTTGAAAATTTAAAGAAAACATTACCTAATTATTCAGTACGAGATCCCTATTTATTGGTAAATTATTATTACTTTTTAATTCTTAGTTAGTTCTAACATGGGTATGTGTATACTTGTTTCAGATTAATAAACAGTTCACGAAGCTTAGCTTAAAAATTATTTACTGATTTAAATTTTTAATAAATAAAATAAAGCTTAATTGAATGAATAATTAATTGATTTTTATTGCTGCATATTATTTTGAATCAATTCTGAGCATATTTTTATACTTTCTATAGCGCATAAATGCATGCATATTTTTCGATTTTTAAAATATATACATCCGCTGCTTAATGATCACACATATAATATTATGACTTAAACGTTTACAGGTTAATAGCACATTACAATTTATTTACTTACTTTCCGATCTTGTTAAAATTGTTTTGCACAAAATGAAAGAAGCCGTGCAAGCTGGTCATGGAGCAAAACGTCCTAAACTCGAACATAGGCGATTCGGGCTTATTATATTTCTGGTGCACGAGACTATTTTGTTGATTGTAAGTCGACGACTTGTCATCTTTGACGGCTCCATACGGGAAAAATGATCTCTGTAATAGACAGACAGATAAGCATAATATTAAACGAAATTGTGTATTTACCCAATAATAATAATACATTATCAAATTGTCATTCCACGGGTAGGTACATAAGTATGATTCGATGATAGGTTTTCATAAATAAAAATGAAAAATGTTTAGATAGGTATGTAACATGCTTATATAATAGGTAGGTTAGGTATATACCTTCAATTGTTAAAATTTTAAAGTGACTTCAAATAACGTGAAATAAAAACAAAAAACAACGAATGAGAACTTTATTATGTTATAATAAATATCATTATATAATAATATTATGATGTTCGATTGTGTAATAAAATCTGCATAATAAATAGATATAGAAAAAAATATCACTTTTAACAAAATAAAAAAATATTTCTTTGGATTTCACAACATTATTTCACGTAGGTACTTCTATAACATAGGGGTGTTGTAGGCACTTACATTTTATTTTTCACAAGCGATTGACTTTTATTTTTAATCTCAGTCATCGTTTTTGTTTGGCTAATATCATTTAAACAAAAAAACTTGGCAACAAAATTATATATTTGCTTAATAAATTGGATTGAATAATATGCGTTCAGATTTTATCGGACATTTTATTTTTTAATTAATTCCAGTCGGAATAAAATAATAATATTGATTATGATAATACTGCAACGCGCCATCACTTATCTGTAAAAACTTTTTTGTCGTTATAACTACCTATAATAGATAGGTACTTGTCTACTATTATAATACTCATATAGTCATATCGTTAGTATTATTAAAACATAATAATATGAATAATATACTATAACCGTATTATAATGAACCTTCCATACGATGATTATTCGTTAATTATTATAATAAAACAATTTTTAAAGTAAGTAACGTCAAAGTTATTACAAGGTCGCTTTTTATAAAAAAAACCAATAGCAACGTGTATCACAATTTAATAATATAACTTATAAATATAAAAAAACGGGAACAAGATGAGATGGTTTTTTTTTTACTGAATTTGGCTCGAATTGTATTCGTTTATTGAATTTAGCTTACAAAATACAACGGACGTGACTCCGTAAAATATATTTTAATGAACTATTTTTTAAACAAATTGAAAAATACCTCTACTAAATTATAGGTATATCCGTGTAGGTGTATAGACAGTAGACACTCCTGCAACCTATATATAGGCGTCGAGTTCGCTCGCATATTTCGGAACCTTAATTAAAATTCAAAAATTTTCCATGACGATAATCATTGAATTTACCTGTAGACTATTCGGAAATCAACTAACAGCCGTAAATTTGCATATAAAATGCGTATTAAACAATCAGCTTTGCAGCTGCTCGACGTGAAATTAATACGAACGACTGCACCAGTGATATTGTTTTAAATCAGTTTTAATCAATTATGTACGTGTGCATGCCTATCGGGGAAGCTTTTAATGCACGCTTTATATTTTGTTTTAATTGGTGTCTCTATAAATAAGGAGGCGGATTTCGATGATGTGACTTATTGCGACTACTGCCTATACTTCAAAAGTGGGCATTAGTTATTTAAAATGTTAAAGTTAAGTTAAAAAGTTATTTTGTTTTGAATTTTTAACTTAACTAGTTAGTTTCAACTTATGAACTTAACTAGTTTAATTGACAGTAGAAATAACTCAGCTTTTCTCAGTTGATTTTTAAATAATCTATTAATTTTAAAAAATTTTGAAATTTTTCTTTTTTATGGTTTTATCCGTAAATATTTATATTTATATAAAAATAATCCAATACTATAATAAATAACAATTACCAGTACAAACATTTCTATTATAATTAAATATAAATGTGTGTAACACTTTTTTAATTATATTTTTATTAAATATATATTATTTTATTTGAATTATAAATTACAAATGTTATTGTTTTAATATTATATGACCTTAAATTGCTATTTTATATAAAAATTAATATTTGTTAAATTATTAATTGAGATGTGTATAGTTTAAATATTTAATAATCATGTAGAGTAAAATATGTATTTACACGGTACATTATGATAAAATTATTTATTATAATTTAAAAAATTAAAAATAATGTAATCACTCTTTTTTTAAATTGAGTTAAGTCAATATTTTTTTCCATATTAATTTTTAACTTATCTAGTTAAATTTATGATTTGTTAACTAATAACTTCTAACGTATCGATATTGTTTTCTCTTAACTTAACTTAACTTTAGTTAATAATTTTCATGAACTTGCCCACCTTTGCTATATTTACAATAGCTAAACGAAAACGAAAATATTTAAATAGTCGATTTTTGTGATTTAAATGTCGAGATCAAACTTCATACTTTGAAAATCATCAGTGCCGCAGATAAACTGATCGGGTGGTCATATAATTTTAATCACAAGCCGTAATAAGCTTGCCAAAAAAATATAAAATTCTGCTGCAGACTTAATATTAAAATGGTTCGTTTCGTTTGGATTTTAAAGTTTAATTCTATATAACCTTTAAAATTTGACACGAAATGCTCACCACTTAATCTCTGTCTGACGTTCATAAAATGCAGTCAACATATTTTATGATCCTCCAACCTATTCCATAGCGTTTTTTCCGGTAGTCACGATGCATAAAAAAGACGATAAGATCAAACGTAAAGGTATACGACTGATACGAGTTCAGTCAAATCATATTTATTTTAAAACACATTTTACACTGTGTTTAATAAATTACATTTTTTATGTTATCATCCTACTTTTTGTCTCCGATTTTGTCACACTTTACTCCCCTCTCATCACCCATGTTCTTTTCGACTACCCAAAGTTATCAACACAACTCGCCTACTTGTCACCCATCTTAACTTCTTCAAAAATCACCTTTGACATTCATCATGTTTTATCCTCCCAGAAATAGCACATTGTTTTATCTATTTTACCTTTTTCCGACTATACCGGTTTCATTACTTATTTATTTCATTTTTGCACGTTTATATTTTATCAATTAATATCATAAATTCATAACCATAAGCGTGTTCAGATTTTGGTGGCCAAGGGGCAATTTTTAAATTGTGTGACCTTTTTTTAAGATATTTATTTTTTACGTTGAAAAACTCGCAATAATATGAACATTTTTTAATTATAACTGAAAAGTATAACCATCAACGTGTCAAAACAACAAAATTACATTTAAAACTAAAATAAAAACACATTCTACATAATCTAGTACCTAAATAAGAAATTTTTAATAAAAATTAAGTGTTTATAAATCCATTCTCCTCTCATAATATCGTGTCAATACTATAAAAGGTTATCGGAGTATTGGTACGCCCCATAAAATTTATATCAAAAGAAATTAAAAAAGTGGAATACTGGTACTCTTCAAAATGTAATTTAAAAAAAAAATAAAATAAAATACTAAAATACTTACAAAATATATACAATTTTAATAAATCAATATTCGTCAACTAGTTAAACTTAAATAATATGTTAAAAACAAATAAATAAAAATATAATAGTAACAATCAAAATAAACATAAAATGCAAAAAAGTAGTGGTAGGTGAAATAAATATATATCATCTATGAACAAAATTTAATACATTTTGCTATATTATTTAAAAATTGCCTTTGGTTAATTTCTTTATGGCGTAATCATAAAACATAGTGATTATTTTCACTTACTAAGTCACTCATGGTTTCCCATCGGTTGTCAATAAAAAAAAAAAATTTAAATAATCGTTTCATATTTAGTCTTTTCATACTATGTGAGGATGAGACTAGCTTTACATATTATGATTGTATTTTATTTTTATAGTTTAGGAAACCCTGACTGTTGAGAATCGTACCAGTATTTCGCGTTTATAAAGACCGTACCAGTTTTCCGATTACAATTTTAAAAGACTCAATGACATCATCAAAATTAATATTTTTTGTTACTTCTTGCTCGATACTAGTGGTTAATTAACCATATAGGCGATCTTAATTCATAGTTCAAAAACCATCAACAGAATAACCACATACAAAATCTTAACTACTGAGCTAAAGCTTCAACTTTCTATGAATTAGGTAAGCATTAAGAATTTCTTTTTTCAATTTTGATAAACCTTTTTTAAGTAGTCCGATAGATTAGGTTATCGATTACAAATAATCAAATTTTGTAGTGATCGACGATCGCCCAACTTTTTTTTTTTATACAAGCATAATTTTTTTGAATCAGTTGTCATAGTGCAACGGAGGGGGGGGAGGAGCAGTGCCCGTAAACCCGCCAATGGTCATAACTATCCCACCTAATAGTCAAAACTACCTGCCTACCTACTATAATTAAAGCAGTCTATAAAAATAAAGTTGAATTGAGTCAGGGACCTCCAAGCAATGGCGCCCAACCCTATGACTATAGGTGTAGCAGTCGCTAGTCACTACACGTTGAAAATAAGGGAGAAGAATATTCAAATAAAAATATTTAATGACAGTGAGTTGTAAGAAAATATATTTATACATAAGTCACTTGTATGATTAAGTCTGCACTTTTTAAATAGCTTTTACCACTTGCAGCCTTTATAATACCTTGATAAATTAATATTTACTAATATTAACTGTTATTAATAAAACAAAAACAAAAAATCTATTACATTTTGAGATTTTGAGAGGAGATGGGTCGGTAAAAATTATGTCTTGTTACACCTGAAAACTATGTTTTGAGTGCCACTGCCTGCAAGTGAGAATATTTTGGTATCAACCTAATTGATATTCAACACATTTTACATCTGTAAAATGTAATACCTACAATTTTTAGGTTCTAAGTATAGCAAAGACAGACTAGGATTATCTTTTGTCTTATGAAGAAAATATTTTATAATCCTGGCGATCATTTATTAAGTGTTGTATGCGCCAACTGCTTTGGTACATACACAATTAAATTAAATAATAATACATACTGTCAAATAGACAATACCTATCATATTCATAATACAGGCCAATGAAGCAAGTGAGCTGAGGCATTACATTGTAAATAATATTTAGGAACATGAGCACCGCGGTAGAAGGGCAATACGAGTTTTCAAGAGACCCATATTTTTTGTATGTTTGTTTTAATAAAGTAGTTTCTGTGCCTTAGTGCGACATATTATTTTATTTTTAAGTAACCACAAAGCTTAGCCTCATTCCGAGTCTGATCTGTAACCGGTTGATTTATGGTCGTTGAATACGAAGTCTAAAAGGTGAAGTTATCATGCCAACACTTTGAGAACGATTCTGTGACCGGTTGATTTATTGTCATTTAAGTTCTCAAAGTTTAGGTAGAGGTATACTATCGAAAGATAGGTATACGACATAGGTAAGTAGTGCAATATGCCAATATCCTCTGCCCGCCTACCTTAGGATGTATGGTGATGTACTTAGATTTAACAATAATAACCATTCAGGCTGCATCCGAATTGGTTCCCGATAAAGACTTTCGAAAATGGCGAAATACAATCTAATAATATTATTTGATATTAATATATCATATTTCCCATCCATAGGAGCCCGCAGAAATTTGTCTAGGTAGGGGGAGGCAAGCTTGCTTATATTATCAAGACGATTCATTTAATATAAAACACTCAAAGTATTGACTTTTTTCAATTTTTTTTTACACGGTTCCAAGTCTTTGAAAAAAAATTTTTTTTATATTTTTTTTTAGTTTTGAATAAATAATAATACATAAAATATAATATATTTTGTTAACTTAGTATAACAGGATTTTTTTATAATGGTCATCTTTTTTGTGTAAATAACGCACTTTCAATTTGTTATAATATAATAATTGGTCATAGTATAGCCAATTTCAAAAAATTTTTCGAAAATAATAAATTAAATTAAATTTATAAAAAAAACATAAAATATATCACGACCTATTTTGAAACAAAAAACACTCCAGTTTTTAGCTATATACTTGCACAACACGTAAACAGTGCTGTAAGCCTGTATAAAACGGGAAGGGAAATTGAAAATGCTTTTAAAATAAACTGGAAACCAACTGAGATATGGACTATAAGTACCCTTTGCGTAACAACCAGGAAACCGATTCGGGTTCGTCGACAATTCATAATATATACCTACCACGATAAACAGACATTTGAAAACAAAACGTACCGTTTTAAAATATTGGCTAAGCAGGTTTTCCAGTTGCTCATTTTCGTTTTTTCTCGTGTACATTTTTACTTTCGACGGCGTGTCTCTTGCGTAACATAAAATACGTATTGTGCGCGAAACAGTGAAAAATACATATTTACCATTTGACGAGACTTTCCGACGGAGCGGATTAGCGTGTTTAATATTTTAAATTTTAATATTCATGTGTGTGTGTGTTTTACTCGTTAAATATTTAAACACACAATTCCAACAATATTATCCCCGAGGGTGTTGACGGTATTTATTCGTATTCGCATCGAACTGCAAGCGGCATTGTGGGAAGGTCGGCGGCGGCGAACAAAATCAACAACATATTTCGATTAGTAATACATTTTTTTTTATTATTGTTATTATTATTATTTTACAATTATTAGCAATACGATAATTTAAATTAACAAACTGTATAATAAGGCACGCGATATGTTCACCATCGAGGAATAATTTATTTGTGCGCCAGGCATAACATTAGCAATAATTGACAAAAACTGCCGCCGGCTATATAATATATATATTATATTATATTATGCATATTCAACAAAAATATATGTTTAAATCTAATACAAATCGTTAAAGTTTAACAAAACTAAAATTTATCAAAATATGTTAATGTAAAAAAAACAAGTTAAGTTTACAAAATGTAAGCTCATATTAATCCCTTATTACACCATCTGTATTCTATCCGAGTAATATATAGATGATTTCATCTCTCCATAGGTATGATACTATTGGACAAACCAAATGTTTCATGTACATTTAATGAAACTATTTCAGTCCCACTCAACTTAAGCAATTGTAGTAGGTTACTTTGATATGAAACATTATAATAAACTTTTAATTAAATGTTGTTTGATACAGTTGTGATAATTAGCATGTTGGGCATACAAAATATAACCATTTAACAATATATACCTTGGGGCAATAATCCATTAAAGTTTTGATATTACTGCATCTATAATAGACAACTAGAATAAATTTAGTTTATAACACAAACTTATTATGTCCAGAGGACATATATAATAAATTATATGAAGATTGTGTACCAGACCAATCTCAAAATTATATTATAGCTGCATTATTAAATTAATTTAAATTATATCAGAAAAATAGCAATAAGAAAAAAAATACACCTATTCAACTCTAAAACAGAAATACATTATTGTAACTAGAGATTATTTATCAAAACATATTTAATAATTAATTACTAATTAGTTAATTACCTAATGTTAATAAATAATTAAATTCAAAGTCTTTATTAGTCTGTGGGAGCTCATGCTGAAATATTATAGTAGTCTAAAAGTATCAAATAAACTGTAAGATTCTAACATTGAAATATCCACATATTTTTAATAAAATATTAATACTTGATTTTAACTGTTTTTTGTTTATAAAAAGTAATTTATAATAAAAATAGAATTGTGAATGTTTTTTTCATAATAACAAATTTGTAAATTATATAAATATTAAATTTTTAACCATTTGATACTTCGGCTTCGATATAAATACTTTTGTATAGAAATTAATGACCTATTCTGTTAAGATTTATTCTTCCACTATAGCACTGAAGAATTTTGTTAATTTTTATTATTATCTTTTCATTTTATCCAAAATGGGAAGCACCATGTCAAAAGTTGGCCTCTTGCCAGGATCCTCATTCATACATATTTTAATCAATTTGGTGAGGTGTGGTGAAATATCAGATGGAATAGACACTCTTAAACCCTCCAAAGCCACCTAAAAAAATAATTGTTTTAATTAAGTACATTTTTAATACAGAAATAACAAAAATCATACCTTCATCCCTATTTCCATTGGTGACAAGTGAGAAAATGGAACTTCTCTAGTAGCCAATTCCCATAGAAGAATTGCAAAACTCCACATGTCACAAGCTTCTGAATTAGTATCAATTCGTTTTTTTTGTAAAGCTGAAAATAACAAGTTATTCAATTTTTAAATGCATATTTAAAACAATATCATTAAATTTAGGATATTTTAAATGTCATAAATAATCTTAAAAATCAATATAATCCAAATATTTACCCTCAGGAGACATCCATCCGGGGTAATATACTCTTGCCTTTTCTTGGAATGAAAATTTAGCATCTGCCATATTTATTCTAGCTGTAAGGTCCTCGTCAATCTATGGATAAAGATAATAAATGTACATGAAATTTAATAAAACAAATGTAAGAATTAAATATACCATGATATGATGACTGTTCAGATGAAATTGAGGTATGATCCTTTCCAGACTATGCAAAAAACCCATGGCTCTAGAAACATCTACTGCAAGTCTAAGTGCTAAAGCTGTGTCCACTGTAACTCTGGCTCCTTCGTGCAATAAAGTATGGAGAGAGCCCCAAGGCATATACTGACTAATAACCACCAAATTGGGAGGAGAGTTACAACATCCTATCACTGGCAAAACATTAGGATGCGAGAATATTCTACAATCAAAAAGATACTTAAATTATTAAAATTTTGTGAAAATAATTAAATAAACAATCAATACAATAATTATTACCTGAGTTTTGGGAATTCTTCGTTAAAATCCCTGGAAATTCGAGGAGTACATTGTCGTACGGCCAACACTTTGGCGACAATGTCATTCTTCTGCCAATGACCACGCCAAGTTTCTCCACTGGGAGAAGTAGCCATTTTTGTATGCAAGTAAAGATCACTCAAGTTGATTCCTTTATGCCGTGATAATGTAGCATCTCCTAAAAATGTATTTAATTAATTATTAATTATGTAAATTTACAATGATAACATAAAATAAATGTAACTTTGCAGACTTTAAAAGTAACAGATGGTCACCAAATAAGTTTTATAATAAAGCTTTATATTGTATTATAAAACTATTGTAAAAATTAATATGGATAAACTAAGTACAACACATAACATATTTTAAATTTGTAAAATTGTAAAAACAAAATAACTTACGGCTTCTCGTTTTCAAACCTAACCAGCTTTGATCTTTGAAATTGATTTTAGTAAGATCTTGTCCAGATTGCAAAGCCAAATCTGTAATTAATTAGTTTTTAATTTTTATTGTCATCGATTAAGATAGTTAGAAAAAAGAAAGAAAAATACTTTTACTAGCAAGTACACAAAATACCTTTTAAATGTTTTAAAATCAATCCTTTTCCCTTGTCTAGCGGAGTGTCTCCGTCTTTATTTGCCAAAGCGGCCAACGCACCGTTCTCAATAAGTTCTTCAGCGATTGCTTCATAACCCCAGAAGCAGGCGTAATGTAATGGAGTGTTGCCATGTTCATTCGTGAAATTAATGTCTGCTCGGTTTTTCAACAACTACAAAACACGCGGAAACACGATGTAAGCTGCTGTTGTACAATACATTAGTGTCAAACATAGGAACATGGAGAGGCAATAATTAATAAACGCTAGACACACACCAGGTGAACGATTTCGTGGTGACCGTGCGCCGCGGCCAAGTGCAGAGGCGTGTCGTCGCCTCGATTCGTGGAATTTACGCGGGCGCCTCTCTGCACCAGCATCTCGACGATCTTCAGGTGGCCCTCCTTGGCGGCCCAGTGCAACGGGCTGAACCCGTGGTCGTCCCTGAAAATGCAAAGCGAACCGTCAGAAAACGACATTCCGCCCGCCACAACGAGATGGCGAATGTAACGTTTAACTCACCCGTGGTTCATGTCATGTTCGGTGTCGTCAAGCCAGACCCGCACTTGCATGGCGACGCCTTCCCGGCACCACTGGAATATGTCCTCCATCGCGTGCGTCAACGAAACCACTGGACACGGGGAATCGGGGAATTGGCGTATATAGATCGGGAGTGAATCGCCAGGCGGATGCTGGAAGTCCTACGCACCGTGACCGTGATACCGTATTGCTATTTACTGCGACTACGCGGCGGACAAACACTCCAAATTTGGCAATACCAAAATAAATAGTGTTATCTCGGCAGCAGCTGTTTAAAGCGAAAACACTGATAGCGGCTCGGCGGACTATCAAAAAATAATAAATAATAATAATATGTATTAATTAATTTGCTGCTGCCGATTAACCGATAGAGCGGCGGGCACCTTAGGTCGGCTGTCTGTCCGTCGTTTGTCCGTCCGTCCGACGCCAATCGCTCATAAATCTTTCGTGTACCCATCAATTGTGCGATTGTGCGAACACCTACCGCCGTCTACCTTGTCTACAGTTTGATTACGACGAGCAGCCGCGTGTGCTGCCGCTCATGTGTGTTCAAAGTTTAAAAATATATTATTAAATCGCTTCTACTCTTATATATATATATATATAAATATTGTATAGTGTATATTGTAGTAACAAAAATAATAATAATCATGTCACGGATCACGACTTTTAACAATGATTTCCAATCGATTTGATTATCTTGTCTGAGCTATATATACTTGTTAATTTATATTAAAATAACCACATCTATCCCCGTCTATTGTCTCAAGAGACACACTTCGACTTTGTCCGTTCATTTTTCACTGATCAGGTGGCTACTACGACTCACTGCCAGTCTGTAGAAAATCATACTATTAGAAGGTACCTATAATTTTAACGTTTTTATTATTGTGAGTTGTGTAAAAGAATCCAAAGTTCTTTGAGTGTCTTGACAAAAACGTAATGTTTTTGCTTTTCTTTTGTCGGTAACATAGTAAAATGTGTTCACAATTCATACTGTTATACCTTAGTTATCTAAAATCACAATAGATTTACATACCATTTTTATTCTAGTTGTTTTTTAATTGTATACTCACGTATTATTATATACTTTAGAACTTAGATCAATGTCATTATTGAGATACCTAATTAACTGCCATTATAAATGTTCTAATACTGATTGACTGTAGGTTGTTTCGTACCCACTTAAAACAAGCTATTTTTGTCAAATTCATACATAATTAAATAATTAATAATCTAATTAAAAACCATAAGACAAACAAGTGTTAATCCTTCTATAATTATAATTTTACATGTTATATTGTGTAATAATAGTTGATTAATATTTAAAATGTCTTGGTAATTAGTTGTATCTAAGTACTGTGATTTGACAGTATTTATATGCGCAAATGTTGGTGTTTTACATGATACATAGGTCTACTACTTAAAATACATTCTTAGGACTTAAAATTTACCTTAAATAAATTGGAATAGATGTCAACTGTAAACAGAGCATTTTTTGTAATTTATTAAAAATTAAAAAAAAAAATGTAGGAACAATCTAGTTTAATTTAAACAATTTTAATTTATATTGATACAATTTGTATAGCGCTCATAAAACAATAGGTGAAAAAGTCCATTTAAAACAATGTGTAGTTTGTGCTACTATTCATAATTATTTTTAATTTTTTTGTTAAACTACTCATGAATTTTGTATGCAACCATGACCCACTCCTGACTCCCTCTTCTCAAAATACAGATAACTATGGTACTTAATAACTGTTGTATACAAATAATCCATATTTTTACCGTAACAATAACTGTAAACAGGTAGCAACCAAATGGTTTCCAAAAGTGGGTTTTTATACAAATATAATTAAAAACTAAACAAAAATAATACTATAGCTATTATTCTATTTTAACTTTATCTTAATTGGTAATGATTATTTAATAAATTAATTGAACTCAACTATACAACCAACTTACAAACTATTGATTGTCTTGTTACATAATAATACTGTTGTGAAGCATAGTATTGATACTACTATTGATGATAAAGTTGTTTTTGAAATGGAGACCTTGGAAATTTGATTTCTTTAATAATATATTAATTATTGTGTTTTTTATTTTAGTGTACAAACACACTGTTTCACTTTTGTCAGCATGACCAAGATCAAAAGTGATTCTGAAGAAATGAATGTTTCAAAGCCAACCATATCAGTCGCCTTAACTATGATTTCCATTCCATTGTCAATGATCTTATGGATTAGCAATATTTTGTTCCGAAAATTTTATGGCGATAATATAAATGAACTAGATGGTAAACTCATTAACTTATTAGCATAACAATTTAATAATTTAAATCAAAGTTCTAGAGATGAGTATTTTATTATAATTTAAATTTAAAATAATATTTCATGTTTATTTTTTAACTATTTAAGTAAATATTTGAACATAACTACAAGAATTCTATTTACTTTATTAAATCAAAATGTTAAGACATTTTTTACTATTATCATTTATTCTTATTAAAAATATCTAGAACATGAATTATCTCAATTAATTTTACATTATCAATTAAATATTTATACAATTTTTAGAAGGACTCACACCACTTCGATGGTTTATATCGACATTCATTCCACTATTTATTGCTGTGTGGGGTTACATCAAACGTAGTTTAAACTTAAGTGGAGCACTATTAGGTTAGTATTCTTGTCAAGTATTCTATAAAATCTAAGCCAAGGATTCTTAGCTTAGAGGTTGCCAATTAATTTTTATGGTCTGTAATACATAAAATAGCTAGTAAGTGTTTTGTGTAATTATCATAACAAAAGATCATCTAAACTCTAAACCCATAAATATAGAACAAACATAATTTTGATTTTGTTATTATTTAGGTGTGATTGTTGGTTTTGTATTGACATTGAGCAGCTATGGATTTCTGGCTTGTTTGCTAACATTTTTTGTTACATCTTCCAGAGCGACCAAATTTCGGAGTAAAACTAAAAAACAATTGGAACCTGACTTTAAAGAAGGTAGGGTATATTAATAATGTTTATTGTGATTAATACTTTTATTAAAAAAAAATGTAGGTGGTCAAAGAAACTGGATACAAGTATTGTGTAATGGAGGCATGGCTACACAACTTGCACTCTTGTATATATTAGATGTCGGATGTGGTGAACTACCTGTTGATTTCAAACGCTATTATCGGCCTTCTTGGTTATCCATTGGTATTCTTGGTAAGACTTGATATTTGTAAAGCTATTATTGATAACTTTAAGTTAAATTTTTGTTTATCTAGGTGCTTTTTCCAGTTGTAATGGTGATACTTGGGCCTCAGAATTAGCTACAGTCTTGGATACAGGCTTACCCATATTGATAACAACTGGTAAACCAGTTCCTAAAGGTAATTCTTTTGAACTAGTAATTTTGCTATACAAACAGTGGCGTATTTAGGTTTTTTGTCTGTAGCCACTTTCCAGTTTACCACCTCTTCTAACCCATCACTCCTAAAATTATATATAAAATAATTATGAATTTGCTATATTATTTAACATAAAAATAGATGTATTATTAATGATTTAGTTAACATTATCTACTCAAAAAATTAGTAAAATATAATCTCATCAAATCAAAAATACTTTTTGTAATTTTGTAAAAAAAAAAAAGATGATAAAATTTATTGCTCTAGTATCATACTTATAGGGTTTATACCTAAATACAGCTCTGTATACAAAATATGTTACTCGTATTATTCAATATTGATTAGTATTTGAAAAAAATTGAAGTATTATTTGTAGAATTTATGGCCCAGGTACAAACGGTGGTGTGTCAGTCATTGGATTGGTTGTCAGTCTATTGGGTGGAGTAGCTGTTGGATTAGCAAATTATGCAATGCTTATCTATACAATTGACGCAGACATGTTGGCCAGAAGTCCTGCACAGTGGCCAATAATAGTAGCCGGAGGTTTTGCCGGGCTAGTTGGTAGCGTTGTTGATTCAGTATTAGGTGCCACATTACAATACAGTGGTAATTATATTTTTATTTCTATTATTTCCTATGATTTTTGAATAGATACCTAGAAGGTTCAAGAAAGCATATTTAACTGAAATAGTTACCCCACATCACTATTATATTACTGTAATGACACATTTCTGAGTATTTTCTCACTTATTACATCATCACTTTTTATTTTTTAAATCTTAAATCATATGAAGAAATTTGTTTTAATTTGTTAATTTATTAAATGCTATTTTCTTTTAATGCATATTATTATTATTATGTATTAATGTATTATCATGTAATATTTTCAAAAACCAATACTATCTCAGCTAGGAAAATATTTTTATTATAAATTATATTTTTAAAACATTATTCACTTAACAGTTAAGAACAGTATAGTGTTATTCAAAATGATTTGTCTGGTTTGAAATGATTACATATTTCAAGCTTTTAGGTTTAAAATGATTATATTGATAGATATGCATTAACTAAAAAAAATATATTTTAAATTTACTTATGGTACTAATAAATATTTTATATGACTTCTCTTGGTTGTACAAACAACATCTAATTGATAGTCAAATTCATCCCATTTTTGCTCCATCATATCCTCCAGTAATCTAATTGACTCCATCAATTTTTTAGCTCTTCTGTAGTTGATGGTTATAATGGTATATACACAGTGTCAATACATACACCCAAAATAAGTGGGGCACAAGATCAGGCGTCCTAGAAGGCAGTATACCAAGCAACAGTGGAATCATTTTGAACAACCCTATACTATTGTATAATTTTACTCCATATAAAATTATAAACTCTTATTTAGGCCACTAGATACTCATAATAATTTTTGAACTAAGTAAAATTAATACGTATTAAATCATGAAGTATTTTGTATCCAGATATATTATCGATATCTTGAAACATTTCGATTACTGAGGCCTACAGCTTTAACTAATGACGCGTGTGTGTACTCTATTTATATTTTATTCAGGTTTTAACCAAAAAACAGGAGCAATAGTGGAACACCCTGGCAAAGACGTTGTGCACATATCTGGGAGAAGAATATTAGATAATCACAGTGTCAACTTGATATCAAGTGTGATCATGGGAATTGTAACCCCAAAAATTGCGTACTTAGTTTGGCCATAAACAAAAAAAATATGATCACTTGAAATTTTTATTTAATGTGACTATTTATTCCATTCTAATAGCTAAGTCTAAACAAACATTTGTTGGATTTATATTTTGTTTTATTTTTGTTAGAGTTGGAGTTAGACTGACTGAAATATTTTGTTGTAAATATCATATTGCACTTTTTATATACATATACTTTTTTTATACAAAATTTTTTTTAGTATTTTTTTTTTTTATCCGTAAAATGTATATTTTATTTGATTGTTAAATTATTGTATAATTATTTTTATCATTTATTTAATTTGAATTAATGCAAAACATGGTTAAGGTTAACACATACATATCAATCCCTCAAATAAGTTGTTACTTAATTATTACAAAATTTAAAAATATACTCGTTTAATATTATTTATATTTGTTTTCGTAATCTTATATGGATTTACCATATTATGGACAGCAGTATACTCTTGAAAATACCCATAAAAAAAAGTACACAAATATCAAGTACATTGTTGCTAAACAATATGAACACATTTACACAAATTGTTTTGAGTGTTACAATGATGAGCTACTTATCATATTTTTTTTTCTTACATTTTAAAGTACTGTATAACCACAACCAGTATTGGCCGTTGTAAAAATATTAAATTTTTGTAAAATTTAAATGATATGCAGTTTAAACATGGATTAACCGATACAATTTATAACTTAGATAATATATTATATAAGAAGTTAATTTGATAGATAATTATTTAATTAAAGTACAAACAAATAAAATGGTAAATACATGGTAGTGATGAAAGATCAATGAGTAATGAGAGAACATTGTATTTTCACAATTTGTTGTTGAAACCATTATCGACTTTTGTTTGCTTAATGACAATTCATAATATTTTTAGTTTCACAATCCAAACAGAATATTTTTATAAAAAATATCAGACATCTGTTTTTTAATAATAATAACGTGGGGCAAGGAATCCTCCGATTCCCATGAATTTGTGGTGCACTACTCAGGTCTTCTAAAACCTAAGTTTATAAATACAATTATTGCTTCAATATTCAATAAGATTTAAAATAAAGGTTACCATTTTAAAATCGCCAGTTAATACATAATAGTTGTGGTTTCAAAGTTGGTGACAAAATATTTAAATTGTATGTACCCATAGGCGTACATACGGGAGCATTAAAAAATTCATGTGCTGCAAATCTGCAACATTTTTATGACCTGTAGGTCGCAGCGATGCAAATTATAGTCGCTCAGTCACTGTCGGTGATTATCCGTTATTTCAATTAGATAAAATGGAAATGAATCAATCTTTTCACTAGATAATTGATACTTTATACAATTGTACCTAGTCTACAACAAATAGGTTAACCTACCTAGTCAATATTACGAATTATATTATTAATGCCACTGTAGTAACAATAACACAACCTACATGTGTGTCATATAAACATACAGTTAATAGTTTTGTCTATTCAAAATTATTAATTGAATTTAAATAAAAAAAAGAACCACCTATGCTGCATCTACTATTAAAGTTTGCATACGCCTATGCATATATATTATAATTTTTCAAAAATAAAACACTCATAAATATTTTACTATCCAGGAGAATGACAATCTACAAAGGTTCATGATATAACTGCATAGTTAGTTAGGTATATCATGCAAATGTTATGTGGTTGATACTAATGCCACAAACTAAGACACATCTTAGTTACTAATACACAAATAAATACAATATACTATTGTAATAATGATGGTGAAGGGTTTAGCAATTAAATTAAGATCATTTCCAATAATAAATGTAAAATGGCCGTTTATTTAATGTAATACAGATTAAAATATATTCATACAAGTTGTGTGTAGAGTGGAGTGAAGGTGCTCGGGAGTCAGGAATAGTTGAATATGCTAATACGGATACTCCTATAGGTAATATTCTCGTTCTACTTTTCTAGGACCATCGGTTACAAGTATATTATACACACATACAATTATAGTAATATTAAAAAAATTAATTAAATTTTAAAGTTATTTAAGTTATTAAAGTTTTTGATTAAATTTACTTTTTTTAAAGTTATAAATGTGATTCATGTAACAGAATAAATATACAATATAATTTTGCATTTATTAATTATTTTTACTCCCTTTATAGAGCTTTAAATAATTTTATAAACTAATTAATTTAATTTTTCAATTTTTAAATGAAATTTTAATCCATAAGCTTTGTATAAATATGAGTATCGTTTATTATTAATTATGAATTATTTTTCAAAAATGTATAAATGAGCCAATAATTAATAAAATAATAAATTATTTAATATATATAACAAAAAAATTAAAAAAAAAACATTTTTATAGCTTTTTTAATGCTGTAAAATCTGTACTCTAGTGATATTATTATTATGATTTAAAAGTTCATTATGTTACATCTTTATTTTATTTTTTGTCAACAATAAAATCATAAGATTATACATGTAAACTAGTTTTGAAAATTTAATGCAAATTAATTAAAATTAAATGACAATTAAATCAAAATATTAAAATATTTATACAAGCAGACATTATATTATATGTCAACAGATATCAGATTTACTAAGTAACTACGTTTAAAAATTAAAATATATAGGATAGTACAATGTTGAATAAAATGTATATGCACAAAATTCACTACAATTTTGTTCATGGTAAAATCTTTAATTTAAATTTATAAGTAATAAATGCATAAACAAACAAAAACCAAATATTTTATATATTTTTTTTTTAAACAGTGAATACACTTATACCAGATTCTGACAAAGCAGCCAATGTTCGTCTACCGCTATTCATCACACCGCTTAAGGGACATAAATCCAAAAAAGTTTCGTTAACATGGAAATTATGAGGATTATTGCGCTCTTTGATATTGAATACTTTAATGGTACTTGATCTTTCATCATAACTACACGCTAGTGTGTCTTCATAGGATACACCATTGGATGGCACTAAACACGAGCGCGATATCTGTGTAGCCTTATCTCCACCTAAAAGTATTAAAAGCATTATATTTAAAAATACGTAAAAAAAAAACACATTTTAAATAATTAATTCAAAGGACATAGAAGTACAATACTACTTTATAAAATATTATCAAGTCTAACCATAAAATGTGACCAATGGAGTTACTGTAGGTCCTTCTGCACCATAATCTGATATTTGAGACACAATATGTCTGACAGATTTGTTGGGACCACAAGGTTTGGCAGATGATAGAAAGAGATTAGAATTACAGTCATACGAAGTACTAGTCCAGAGTCCTTTCAATGGTAATCCAGTCTCTTTGTATCTGTACAGTTCCATTCCAGGTTCTTGTTCAAACAAAGACAAATAGTCCATTCTGGTCTTCATGAACCCACCATGCCTGAATGCCCGTGTAGTTGACGGTGGGATAGGGATAAGAGAAACACAACCAAGTTTTCGAGACTGATCAGCATTGAACAATTTCATGAATCTACGATCAATATAGTATAAGGAACCCATTTGACCACCAGCAATCAACACATTGGTATTATCACCAGCCCAACAACATGACCACAATGGTTCATTAACTGTAAATTTAAACATAATTAATAGAAAATTAATATCAATTCAAACAGATAATAATGCAAAAATTAATATAATTACCATCTATAGTGGAAACCACCGAATTGCAACTTAAATCCGTTAGATTGATACATTTGTCCAAACTAACAGAAGCCAAAATATTACGATCAAGAGGATGGAATGCCATATCACGAATTTGTTTTCTATGTGCAAAAATACATTCTTTAGAAGGTTCCAACATTGATGCATTTAATTTTCTAATCACATGAGATTTGAATAATGGCGATTCAGAATGCTGTGATACCACCTGATAATAATTAAATTTGATAATAATTTTTAAAAAAAATGTAACTAAGTTCTAACCAACACTTACCAACATCATAGTATGTTTATTAAATGCCATAACCCTACATCCCAGGTTCTTGCATAAAGTTAGTTTTTTAATGCATTGTCGTAATGAAGTTGGAGCACATGCCTCTTTATTTTGTCCATCTGTATTCACCATAGTTTTTAATCTTTTCACTTCATTATCTAAATATGTAGCTTTGATTTTCCACTTTTCTGCTTCCAATTGCATTAAATTTTTCTCCCGATTTTCCTAAGAAAAAACAAAACAAAGACAATAATTAATAATTAATGTAAAAGTAAAATTATTTAATAATCTAAATCATTTGGTCTGGAGTAAACTATTATTGTGAATAAAATAACTTTATTTTCTTAATTATTCTTACTTGTTCCACTTTATGTTCAAGAGCAGTTACTTCAGCTGTATCAACTGCCACTAGATTTTTAGTATATAAAATTCTGATATCTTTTACGCTCGCTCTTGTGTTACATGTTGGACATCTTCTAGCATCCCGATTACATCCAATCTAATTATACAAGAACATAAAATATACAAGCATGAGTACAAAAAAATCATTGCTTGAATAATAAGTTATTAACCTTAATCCATCTTTGTAAACAATTCTCTCCGAAAATATGACCACATTTCAAACATGCCGGTTTATGTAAACCAGTATTAGTTAAAGTTTCCATACATATTGGACAGGAAAACGCATCATCTTCATTCTTTAAGTCTTCTATGAATTTAATTAAATAAAAATAAATATGTTTACAATCCTATATCAGTTATTAAATAATAACACCTAATATTAGAAATTAGAATAATAATTTTTGACAAAACATATGTATTTTACCGTTTTTAGGATCTTCTAAAGTTCGTTTTGAAGATGTTGCTTGACACGCTATTGGAGATGTAGCACGAGATCCCACTGGAGATCCATTTACAGAAGATTCTGGAGATGTTTCTGGAGTTGAACCCAAAGGAGATTCTGTAGGAAATCCTACTGGAGATCCTGCTGGAGGGTCTATAGGATATCCTATTAAAGATTCTTCTGAATTATCTGAAGATTCTGAAAATCGACTTCTTCGAATACTTGACATCAAGATTAAACTTGGTGAATGAGAATCCTGAAAAAAAACCAATTTGTTATTATAATGATTAACAAAAATAAATGCTATGGCAATAGTGTAAAACTAATAGTTGAGATTTATGATAAAACAAAAGTTATGTTAATTCTTTGAATAAAATTTAAGAAAAAAATAATATTAACATATGTAACTAACATCTCATAACGATAAAATTATTTCTTATCTATATTATTTTTTAAACAAAATTAATGACATTTTAATAGCTAGAGCCTGCCTGTCTTATAAGTTCTAACGAACAAATATAAGACTACATTTAAAAAACATTATTTATTAATTGTTAAGTTTTTTACTTTTTTGAATGACAAATCAACATATAGATTTAATTTCATAGGTATTTCAAAGCAAAATATTTTTCTTATTATTTCGATATATAAAAATCAAATTTTGGACAAGTTGTTTATAAGTTATAAACTTATAACTTATAAATATTTAATGTATTAATGAACAGAGTGGAGTGGTATACTGTTTCCCCACATAATATTGGTCTACTACTCCACTCATCTTAACTTTAAATTGGGCTCAAAATACTTATAACTCATAAACTACTCATCCAAAATTCAATTTTTATGTATTGAAATACTTAGAAAAATATTCTGCTTTGGGACATGAAATAAAAACTTTATGTTGTCATTCAAAAAAGTAAAAACATAAAAAAAATGTAAGGATAAAAAATATAAAAAACTATTATTTTATTGAAAAAATGTTGATTTATAATGATTTAAAACCATGGAAAAGAAATTTAAAAAAAAAAATCTATACTTTTCAATATAATGAATATTTTATGGTAAATAAATCACCTTGTATTGTATATAAGGTAATTAAATGATATAAACTTACTGTTGAATCTAAACTTGCTTCATCAAGTTGAATTACATCTTCTTGATCTTGATCATCTGTATCTTCTGGATCTGAATCTTCTGGACCTGGATTTTCTGGACCTGGATTTTCTGGACCTGGATTTTCTGGATCTGGATTTTCTGGATCTTCTGGATCTAGATCTACTGTATCTTCTGGATCTAGATCTACTGTATCTTCTGAATCTAGATCTACTGTATCTTCTAGATCTAGATCTATTGGAACATTGATAACCATTTGTGGAGGTGGAGCAGAGCCATAAATTTGTGGAGGTGGAGCAGAGCCATATATTTGTGGAGGTGGAGCAGAGCCATATATTTGTGGAGGTGGAGCAGAACCATATATTTGTGGAGGTGGAGCAGAGCCATATATTTGTGGAGGAACAGAGCCAAAATTTTGTGGAGGAACAGAGCCAAAATTTTGTGGAGGAACAGAGCCAAAATTTTGTGGAGATGGACCAGAGTCAAACATTTGTGAGGGGGGTGGACCAGAGCCATAAATTTGTGAAGGTGGACCAGAGCGATAGATATGTGAAGGTAGAGTAGAGCCATAACTTTTTGGAAGTGGAGCAGTGCCATAAACTGATGGAGGTCGAGCAGATCCATAAATTTGTGGAGATGGACCAGAGCGATAAATACGCGAAGGTAGAGTAGAACCATACACTTGTGAAGGACCTCTTAGACCTCTATCTCTTCTTAGACCTCTAAATACAGCTCCAGATGCCAAAGGTGGTGGCACTAAATTATGATAGTAAGTTTCAATGATTAAAATATAAAACATATAGAATTTAAATATGAACTATTCTCACCACGTATATGGCCATACATAAATATACTATTATTATCTATATCCATAATGTCCTCGCTGTTTTCCCATACTCTTGGTGGACTACCCATAATTTTATCTCTGTAAATCATATAAAAATATACTTATAAATATTTAAAAGTTGAAATACATAATTGTATTCAACCCTAAAACGCTTACTATTCATTGTATTTATGAACCCTAATTATTTTTAGTATGTTTATTGAACACTCTTCTCCAGTATATTTTTCATAAATATTGTTAAGTATCTTTAATAATATTATACTATGTATTTTTAAACCAAAATATTTTAAAATGTATGTTATGTCTAGAAAACACTATAGCAAATATTTGGTGTCAAAAATTGGGTCAGTCAAAATTTTCGATGATAGGAATAAGAATATCCAATTAGAAACTAATAGTATCTATAGAATTTAATGATACTCATGGCTATTCAAAGTATTTACTTTATTGATGATAAGAAATACCTAATAATATCAAATTCTCTAAGCATTTTAATTTACCATATACAAATAGCGTAAACAAATCTCTACCAATTATCAGCTATATAATCAACAAACTTAATGATCACAAATATAGTTAATGTATCATTAGCACAAATTTCTGAATATGCCAGTATTTTAGGTAACAAAGCAAATGTAAAACCTAAATAAACTATGAGCAACTTCGTTTTTGAAAGATGTCCTTATATATCAAATACCAAGACCTACAAAATTCAATAAAATTTAATCATGTGAGTGAACGACCAAAACCTCTAGGCTAAATGCAAATGCAGTAAAACTTCCATACTATGAAGTTGAAAGGTTATATTTGGTCGTCTCTGTATACACCACACCCACATGACGCATAGTCACCAACCAAAAAAGATCCTTATGCCCAATTTGCCGAACATCCATTATGATGGTCAAGCACATGCTTTTCAAATGCTGTCAATACAATGAAATATGCATCAAACAGAAATTACCAGAAACACTATATAAGATAGTCGCACATCTACAAAAGAGTAGTAGTGCCATCTAAGATACAAAAAATTGTAATTTTAACTTTTAAACTATTTAAGTAAATAAATAAATGTCTTAAAACGTATACAATAACCACAATAAATAGTTTTTTAAAAACTAAATAAAAATTTATTTTTTGACAAACGCTGAAAATCTCAAATTACCAATCTTATGCCTATTCATTTTTTTTTTTACGTATAATAACTAAAATTGATTTACCTAATTAAAATTTATAGTTTACGCCTTTAAAGCATATTTATCGTATTTATATAAATGTTGAATTGTTTTTACTTAAGCTAAGATATTAAGAATTTTGATAAAAGTTCACTTTAAAATATTAAGAAGCCTTTTTTGACAAATAGACTATAGGGGTAACTTTCAGAATAGTTCAAATAATCGAAAATGTGGTTATAGACATAAAAAAATACACATAATTGTAAAAACGGAGGTAAAACCAATAATACATTCTTCAATTCACTCAAAATCAAAAAATATTTATATAGACATAATGCAGTGTGTCATCCAATTAAAAGACACCACAACCGCATATGTTGTCTCAATCTTATAAATATATATAACATAGCAAAATCTGTTTAGCGCAGGATAGAATTACTCAGGCTATAGTTATAACTAAGAAATGAAACATTCACCACATAAACAGGAGAACTTTGGCTGTGCAATATCGTTTTTATTTTTTTTGATATCGGAACTATGAAAAAGTTCTTATTGTCTTATTGTTACAAAATCCATTATTTATGTGTTTTTGAAACTTGAATAACATTTTTTGTAGTTCCAATATCAAAAAAATAAAAACAATATTATGCAACCAAAATTTTCTTTTTAATGTGGTAAAAATTTTGTTTCTTAGTTATGACTGTAGCTTTCTCGAATCTTTCCCACACAAAACCAGTTTTTACTGTTTTACATATTTTGTAAGACAGATACAATAAAGGGTATAGCGTTTTCTTAAGGTAACACAAATTATTTTAAAAATTAAAATATTTGAAAAATTGTTTTTGTATATGTGTAGCAAAACAAAGTGTTTTTGAATTGTAACCCTCTATTATTTGAGTTCAAATTTGAATTCAATTAATTTTTATTAAACAACTAACTATAGTAAAGTTATTTTCTATCTTAAAAATTAATTTAATGAGAGTGAATTTAAGTTTTTTTTGCATGTTGTGATATTTATTGTATTTTAGATTCTGAGCGGAGTAAAAAATGTAATAATTTTACAATCTTTTTTTTTTGTTGTCATGTTTTAAGGCAATAAAAGTGTTTTGATTATCTTTGTCAGCAGTTTTTCTGGTAAAAAAATGAATCTAGTTGGTACTTTAAAGAGTTAAATGTAAAATACTTACAATAATTTTCAAACGCGTCAGGAAAAACAATAAAAAGAAAACATTATGTTGAAACCAATGCATGTTTCACTTAATTCAAAATCTAAAAACTAATACACATCAAAAATTACATACACTGATATCTGATACACATAAGTGTAATATATTTACTATAAAGTAAAATGTATAAATTTGATTAAAGGAAATTGAAATAAAATTAAAAATATTTATGCCAAGCTTTTTTATCGGAAAATGTATCAATTATATCATTGTAATTCAATTTCTTTGACAAATCTAACTCTATGGTTATGACAGCTAAAGAATTTAGGCTTTTATCAGTAGTCATTGATCTCAAATAAAACTATATCATTTTTAAGATGAAAAAGACCTATCTGCTGTACAGTTAGAAATAGGGCAGTTTATTAACACTATTTCTATATATGAATACAAATATTGAAAATTATTTTTTTGTTTAAAGACTTCAATTTAAGTAAGGTAATTCATAACTTGGTATTGTTAATAAAAATGATAACAACACAATAATAATTTTATTATTTGTATTAATACTATTTTTTAATCATTCTCCAAAATGAACCATCCCTAAAATTTTTAATCTATATACCGTGGCTTAACGAACATATAATTGAAGATATTTGCGGTTAAATAGAGATCCTACACAAAAGAGAGGCAAATTTGGATTTATACATTTTGTCTAAGGCCAGATCTGTGCAGGTACATATTAGGAATGACATAGGATAAAATAGTGCCTTTTTAAAAGTCAATAAACAAAAAATAGATCAAGACTTAATTATATTATGTAAATTTTGATTTATAATAAACATGGGCAAGCATGAGTACCAGAGCTAGCTTCTATTAAAGTTAAATATCTAATTTTGTCCAAATTTAAACTTAAACTATCTATAAAAAAAAACTGTATTTTTAAATTTATGGTTATAATATGAAATCTTACTAGTGAAAAAACTTGCTTTAAATTTCAATCCTTAGTTAAGCTCTAAAGCTTGCACACCTTGTAAATTTCTTAGTAAATTTTTTACGAATTTTTATATTGACTAATTTTTATGAAAATTTCTCGTGCTTATAAATGACTTAATAAAAGTCAAAATATTTAGAAAATATTATTTTGTATGAAAAATAGTCATGGATGTGAATTTCAATAGAAATTGCATTTTTTCTGAATGTCCTAAAACAATACTTTCCATGCACAAATTTGTTTTATATAAATATAATTATCAAAGAATAAAAAATGAAACTTTTAATTTGCATTTTTAGAACTTTTTTATTTTTGGACTATTTTTAGGTTTTTAAGGTATTTTTTTATTATTTTTACATACCTACTTCATAGTGGCATTATCATATTTATTCTGATTTTTCTTTAAAAGAAAGAAAATTCATATTTCTACTTAAAAAATGTATTATGATTTTAACTAGATAAATACTATGCTGACTGTAATTAAGATAAAACAAACTATTTACCAAAGTCTTAATGTAGTTATATTGTACACTATTTACAGTTATGTTTAGTATTGTGTAGTCTCAATTCCCTAGTGACTTTTGTAGTTTTAATCTGTATAATTAATTAATCAATTATTTTAGATAACAAAAATTTTAAAATAAATCATTTTTAGGGTATTTTTTTTTTCATAATTGCATTTAATTGAATTTTATAAGGCATTTCTCCTCTTTTTTTAGATCATTTAAATCTGCATCCTAATCATAAAAACATTTGGTAAAAATTTAAAGTATCTACTGTTCTTCATTTTTTAGTTACTACAAAAAAACAAAACCGATTTTGTCAAAAATTAAAATTGTATAAAAATTCCAGTTTTTTTTGTTTTGTTTTTCTTAGTGCTTTTTTATACTAGGTACAAGACATTGTTTTTATTTTAACTCCCCAATAAACCAACTATACTTCCGCCCACATTAGAATAACTGTAAAAAATTGTCTCTCGCAGCGCATTGTCTTAGTGAGAGTAGTGAAAATGGAACTATGGTGGGAGAAAATCAAGTTAGCGACCATTAGTCGGATGTGTGGAGTATGGTTGTTCTCTCATGGGAGGGAGTATAGATTTACTTTCCTTCTAGAAAAAATGCAAAAAAGGAAAAATCACATCATTATAAAATCAATACATTTATCGCTCCACTCAGAATCAGTAATACAATATATAATAATATTGATTATTATTATAAATCAGTAATAATACTTTTCTATGAAAAAAATAGAAGAATACAATAAATATGAGAAAGTAATAGGTATTTAATAAAATATTTATAGTTGAAAAATTTAATAACAACCTAGAAATTTAGTGGATGCTGAAAATTTGAATACCTAATCCTATCCCTTATCCAAGTCAATGAGTTAATTAGTGACTCAGTATCTAAACACCACTGACGATAAAGGCTTCAAAAATTGAAATACATCTGGGCCTCAAAAACATAGTCGCTTATTTATCTATGAGAATTATATAACTAATTCTATAATAATTAAATCAAATATAATCTTACGTGAAAGATTTTTTTATGGAATTCAACACAAACACTAAACTAAAGGAACTATGCAAAAACAATTACAACTTTCATTAAATTTATGTCTTTTCTTTTGATATAAATAAATATATATACAAACATACAAGTATAATAAATGAAAAACACTATAAGTATCTACCAAGTAAATGACTAATAAAAGGTTCAATTTTATGGTAGAATATAATACAAGCATTTTTTTACTGTGGATTTTTCTTTTATTATCTACCATATTAATATGAATAGTAAGTTTTTTTAGGCAAGACACCATACAATGATTCAGTGGTTTGGATAGAATTTTGGTTCAGATAAACTCACCACATCAAAAATAAACAATTATTAGTATAAAAAAATAAAAGTTGTTGATTGTGTTAATAAACATGTCTAAGAGAACTTATTTTTTCCACAACACTTAATTTCCAAAAGTCCAAATCAGTACTATATATCAATTGGAAACTATGTGTAGTTGGTAATATTTGAAGGGGTTATAACAACACATGACACAAAATACATGACAGACTTCTCCACCCGATTTCTGTAAAACTGAAATACTTATTTTAATTTATAATGGAAATGTTATACTCATACTCTGATCGTTGCAACATCGGATTAGATTTAAAACTGAAACACTAAACAGGGAAAAAAAGTAAAAAATGTTTAAAAATAAAAAAAAAATACTAGGTTGTTAGGGGCGAGTGGTGGTCCTATGAGAGGGCAAGTGATGACAGAGTGAGGGGCGTGTTGAGAGGTGGTGTAACGCGCCCAAAATGGCGGCTGAACATCTATCGAGTATAGACATAATTTTGGATTAAACGATGATCGAATTGTACCGAAACGACAAATTTCTGCGTTGCGCCCTAGGTGAGCAAGGCCCGTGGTTTCATAATGTTATACTTACGTCGGACGACTTTTTTCACGAAGTGGAAGTGTAGAGAGGACCACTGCTAATCACCAGACCGAATGAGGTCCACTCGAAACCTGGACCATGAAAATCGTGTTTCGGAGAAAACGGAAAATGCCGTTGCTCGTCCAAACGCTTCACGTGAACGTGCTGATATGATGTCCGTTGACCGTTAGTTGGCAGGAATCCGACGGAGGCAAAAAGATTGTTATTGAACTGTAATAAAGAAACAAACGACAAACAGCAGTCTGACACGGACCGCTGTCGAGTGTCGACTCTCCAATGAATAGCGTCCCTAAAGGCCAAATCCCGATCGATATTCAAAAGCAAATAGTAATTACAAATTTAATATCGTAACGTTGTTGATAGTGAGTATGAGAAGCGAGCATTACGCAGAAGCCGGATAATATATTGACAGGGTGCCCGACGGGAATATAAACAAAAATAATATTATTGTGCGCGGACCGCGGGTGGAAACTGCAAATACCACGGTGGTGACACTGATGGATAGATGTTGCCACAGCAACTGCTGCAGCAAGCTGTCTCCTTTTATCATGATTTAAAGTATATCTTAAATTGTGCTATCTATACGTCATTAATGCATAGAGTAATGTGCATGAATGTTACCACGAACCAAGATAATAATTATCTGAGTTCGTGATGTTACCCACACCGGTTGACGATTGTCAAATAATAATATGGTCGACGCGCCCTAGTGAATTATAGACATTTTGTGGTCCGGTACTCCGGTACGCTAAAATTTTGATAAGGATAAGAAGCACATGCATTAATGTCCAATTGTCAATTATTGTCACTTGTTAATAATTTTCGTGTTATAAATTGAAAGGTTATTGGTTAATTGAACTCCTTTTTTTATTTTACTCAAACGATTTCAATTCGACTATTGCCAAAATGATGTCACAGAGCGGTGCCCCGATTTTGGTGTTGAATGCTAACACTAAGAGGAAGTTTGGACATAAGGTTCAATTGGAGAACATTGCTGCAGGTAAATAATTTCATTGTCATCTTTTTCTAATCTTACTTACAAATGTTACTGGATTCGTGTTATTATTGTATCGTAATATAATTCTATACCTGACAAATTAAAAAAAAATCAGTTTTGAGTTTATGACTCATAAAAAATATGCTTACCTACTAGTGTACCTATCTTAGAAAAAAGTAGCTAAATTTATATTTATACAATGTAAAAAATATTTCATATTATATATATGCCCTGTTTATCAGTTTGGCCAGTATTATTTTTTTTTTTGAAATTAAACTTTCATTTAATGTTTGAAAAAAATGTTTATACAATTTTTAGCCTATATAACCTCATATGAATCAAATGTTTTCTGACATTCAATTTTACTATTTATTTAAACAATATAGCAATGAGAAATTAATGTACAATTTAACAGCCCTAGAAAACAACAGTTTAAACAGTTGTCAAAACAATCTATCAATTATATTGCTTATTTGTAATTATCACTAATCAACATATTATAATGGTATAAAACTTTACTGGGTGACTTTATTAGAACCTATATATATTCATAAGTTAAAATGATAATGCAAAAAAAATTCCTGAAAATCTTTAATTTTAAAGTTTGCGTTTTCAGTTTTTTTACACATATGCACAACGCTCTAATTAACCACTACTTTCACATATTTTGATCTTTCTTTTTAAATTACTTATTTTAAGCCGTTATATCAGGACAAATTTTGAAGCATCTAATATTATGATTTTTGCATTTTTATACTATTGAACATTTGAATTACATATAGCTTTCTAATAAAAAGTTATAACTTACTGTAAGTATTTTAAATTATATCTATTTCAATTTATTGAATATAAACAAAACACTTAAATTAAAAATGTGATTTGGTTTTAATAACATACTAAAAGCACTAATGAACTTATTACCTATATAAATAATTCTTTTTTAAATATTATTTTGATAATTCATAAATATAATTGACTTATATATTGCATATACTTAAGAACTGTTAACTTTTGGTTTAAATTATAATATTGTACTAATTAAGTTAACAAATGTTAAAATGTTTTACAGATAATGTGAGTTTGACATAAATAAAAATACATATTTAAAAAACTTTAGATTAATTAATATTAATTTTAGCTTTTAATGTTCATAAAATATTAGGTATTTCTTCTTGTATCTACAACTTTGGTATTACACTTATTCGACTCGACAGCTTTTGTAGATCAACAATAAGTTAGTTACATAAAATTAATGTATTTCTAAATAGACCAATGACAAACCAGTGCAATACCTGCTTAAGAATCATCATGTAATTTAAATATGCATGATATTAGTTATTTAATTGTAAGTGAGCTTAAATTCCTAGTTAATTCATTACATATTTAACCCTAAGAAATATATTTTTATTCCAGGCAAAGCAATTGCTGATGTTGTACGTACATGTATTGGACCTAGAGCTATGCTTAAAATGTTGATGGACCCAATGGGTGGAATTGTGATGACAAATGATGGAAATGCTATTTTACGAGAAATTACAGTTCAACATCCTGCTGCTAAGTCATTTATTGAGATTGCGCGTACTCAGGATGAAGAAGTTGGGGATGGTACGACATCAGTTGTAGTACTTGCGGGTGAAATTCTTGGTATTGCTGAACAATTTTTAGAACAAAAACTTCATCCAACTGTTATAATCAAAGCATATCGTCAAGCTTTAGAAGACATGTTGGATTTCTTAGATAAGGAATATAGTACTCCATTATCTTTAGATGACGAGCCTAAATTAATTGAAGTGATTAAATCCTGTGTTGGAACCAAATTCATTGGTCGTTGGTCAGATTTGGCATGTAGTATTGCTTTGAATGCTGTTAAGACAGTTAGTATAAGAGATGAAGGTCGTACTGAAATTGATATCAAAAGGTATGCAAAAGTTGAAAAAGTACCTGGTGGAGCTATTGAAGATTCCCAGGTATTAAATGGTATTATGTTGAACAAAGATGTGACACATCCAAAAATGAGAAGGTTTATAAAAAATCCCAGAATTGTTCTTTTGGATTGTTCTTTGGAGTTCAAAAAAGGAGAAAGCCAAACAGAAGTCGAAATTGTTAAAGAAACTGACTTTACACGATTATTACAGATTGAAGAAGAATATATTCAACAAATATGTTCCGATATTATAGCACTCAAACCAGACTTGGTTTGTACAGAGAAGGGAGTTTCTGATTTAGCACAGCATTTCTTGTTAAAAGCCAACATATCAGTGTTGAGACGTTTGAGAAAATCTGACAATAATCGTGTTGCAAGAGCTTGTAATGCCACTATTGTTACACGCACAGATGAATTACGGGAGAGTCACGTTGGAACTGGCGCTGGTCAGTTTGAAATTAAAAAGATAGGTGATGAATATTTTACTTTCATCACTGAATGTGTAAATCCAAAGGCTTGCACTATTTTGCTTAGGGGACCAAGCAAGGATATATTGAATGAAGTTGAACGAAATTTACAAGATGCATTACATGTAGCTAAAAATATAATGCTAAACCCAAAATTAGTATCTGGTGGTGGCTCTATAGAAATGGCTATATCACAGTCATTAGTTAAAAAGAGTGCTGAAATAGCTGGTGTGACCCAATGGCCATACAAAGCCGTTGCTCAGGCATTAGAAGTTATTCCACGTACACTTTTGCAAAACTGTGGCGTTAGCACAATAAGAACAATGACATCTTTAAGAGCCAAACATGCAGTAAATGGAAATGCAAGTTGGGGAATAAATGGTGAGACAGGTGAAATGGCTGATATGAAAGACCTCAAGGTTTGGGAACCAATTGTTGTGAAGTCTCAAGTATACAAAACTGCAATTGAAACTGCTATATTGTTGGTACGCATTGATGATATTGTGTCAGGTACAAAGAAGAAAGGTGATGATGGACAACCCAAAGCACAGCCTACTGAAGAATCCATGAAAGAATAATTTTTAATTTACTTATAGTTTTTTTTTTTTTTATTATTCACAAATTTCTAAAATATAATCTAAATAAACACTATTAATATTATTAATACTTTGATGTCAAATTTTTTGACAAGTTTAACAAATTCTGCTATTAAACTTTTTTTTTTATTTAATAAAAATAATTTTTACTATTTTATGGTATTATTTTTGAACAAATTTCTAGCATTAATTATTATTAGTTATTAAAGATTTTAAAGCTGCTGCTTAATAAAATATCAGATAAACTTAGAATAATCAGTAGGAATGCTTATCTAAGGTCTAATAAATTTATTTGATTTGGTTTTATTTAATACATAATAACAATTTAATACATAATATTAATTAAATTGTTAAAAAATTCGCACTAGAGTTTAAAGAACGATGGTTGTTTAATTTAGTATGACTAAATTCAGATCTCTTAATAAATATGAAATACAGATGACAACAAACTGCATTATTATAAGATCAGTGCTTGACTTTTAGTGGGGGGGCGCAAGGGGACAGAGTCCTTTAACTAATTTTTCAGAAATTTTAGCATACCCCTACTTTTATTTTTAAGGCTTAGTAACGTTTAATAAGTGATGGGGACGCTTTTTTTTTATAGTTAACAGAGTCCCCCTACTTTAATTTTGCCAAGTCGAGCACTGTATAGGATTAATTAACACCTACCAAAAAGAAAATCAACAATAGGAATTTTATACAAGTAGATATTTCTCTGCTTAATCTTAACTAATATTTAAATTGAACATCGCACAGTAATGTAAATTGTTCGAAACTGAAAAAGAGAAATATTACAAAATAAAAATATATTGTTTTGCTATGCATAAGCAAAAACAAAGATAAAAAAAGGTGGACAAATGGATACCATAAGCTGTACAATAGCCAGTAGGTATCTAGAGTGGTCACTATAATGAATGTGTTAAATTTGAATTCAGTGATATATAATATCAAATCATAATATACAAAATACGATTCTGAGTAAAGACGTTCTATCAGCTATTAATACCAAGTTAATTTTATAATATACTACTATTAAATTAATTTATTTTACTATTAGACATTAATATACAATAGATTGAATTTTTTTTTGCTTAAGTAGAGACAAAATTAGCGTTTCAAAAAAAAAAAAATTGATTCTACAATTTAAACAAGAATAAGCCAAATCGTGGAAAAATTTGACAACCAATCAATTTGGACCTAAGGAAAAAACAAAAATGCACATAAATCCTAGCTCTAGCTATTATTATTTTTATCTATTCTTTACATAAAGGTGCATTACATAATTTTATTTTTACAATAGTAATCCCATTTAATTTTTGTTTTCTTGAACACAATGTTTCAAAAATTAATATATAATTAATTGGTGTAATATTAATAAATTATTGAACTAAAATAAACACACCATAATATTTTATCGGTCCTTTAATAATTAATAAATAATAGTAATAAATCCTTGAATAAATTATTTTGAAATAATTAACACATAATAACTAAGTATATGTATAATAAAATGAACATCATTCAACGGATTATATTGAAAACATGGTATATGTATATTATTATACTATTATAATAGGTATTTTATTATATATTAAATTTATTCACTTATAATACAATATTAACATTCATGACAACAAATGTTTAAAATTACTTTTTAATAAAATAAAAAATTAACTTTAATATTTATCAGGAAAAATATATATATATAAAATAAAACATTTAATATAAAAATAATAATTTGTATACTAAATAATAGTAATTATTAATTTCTTACTCAAAATAAATATTGCGCAGATATCCTTTTAAAACCAAATTGAATTTCTATTACAAAAATATGTGGCTTTTAAATCAGACACAGCATACCAAAATATTAAATACAGTTAATCTTTTAATATTATATCGAAATATATACATTTAAATTATAATTATCTCAACATTTCAACACGTATCTTTTTTTACTGAAATGTACGATTATAAAATGAGTATAGTAATATAGTAATAATATTAACTATTTGATATATTATACTGAAATTACATTAAAATCAGTGCTTACGTCTCTTCTTCTTCCGTGACTTCGGCCTTCAAGACCATGTCGTCCAACAGATTTGTCTCCAAGTTTCCCTATCTAAAGCTAACTCCTTCCAATCCAATCCTGGTCTCACTTTCTCTATATCTTCTTTGATCCTATCTTCCCAGCGTAACCTCGGCCTTCCAAGTGGTCGTTTTCCTTTCGGTGCATTCTCTTGTACTATTTTTATCAATGACCCTATTTTTCTCCAAGAATGTCCTGCCCACTTCAGTCTTCTTTTGGTGATATCTTCTTTAATGCTTGGTTTTTGATACAAATCCTGAAGTTCTTTGTTTTTAAGTATTCTCCATTCACCCGTATGTTCGTCTATACATGGTCCATAGATTTTCCTCAGTACATTTCTTTCAAACACTAGAAGAGCATTTTCGTCTTTTTTCCTCAAGGTCCAAGTTTCCGATCCATATGTCACCACTGGCTTGATAAGTGTCTGGTATATTTGGGACTTCAGATTTTTTGAGATTACTCTAGATTTTAATAGCTTTGTCAGGCCAAAATAACATTTATTGGCAGCTTGTATCCTTGCTTTTATTTCCGTACCTATTTCAT